>CANSZD010003725.1:0-145000 GCA_947648045.1 Beta corolliflora | reverse complement strand
GAGCAGCCATTTTTTTTGTCATAGTTTCATAGACTCATCTGATAGGAACAATAAAAGTGTATTATAAACTAACCTGTAAAATCAAACAATAAACAAAAGAAAATTATGTAAAGAGTAACAATAAAAAAAAATTATAAAACTTTTTTCTAATATGTCATAAACTCATAATCTATCATTTGCCACGTGACAACTTGATGACTTAGGCTCTTAAGCTCTTTAAACATTGCCACTCTACATTCTTACTCTATATGAAAAAATAATTTATCTCTTAATTTCTACTTCTCTGTTTCTCCTTTAGACCTTTACATCTCCTACATGCATATATGCAAATTGTAAAGTTTCAAGGAGTGGAGTCCGACATTATATAGTGTTGATTTGCTATCTCAAGTAGGACAATCCCTTGAAATTCTTGAAAATCCTAAGAACCCCATTCCATTTTATCTCTCCTCTGTTTGCGTTGATGTCGTGTTGCAGTCACGACGCGCCGTCACTGTTGCAGTATCTTTTCCTGGTGTTGTCGCTGACGCTAGAAGCCGCCCTCTAGGTGTTGTTTCAGCCTATTCAGTTGTTTTTGATGTTTCTTGAATTCTTGTTAGTTATGCTCTGCTTCCTCTTTCTCACTCCTCTGTTTGGATCTTGTTGCTGTTAGGAAACTAAAAAAACTGCTTGACCAAATGTTTTGTTTTTGTTTGTTTGACAAGACAACATAGGTCTTCAATTTATATTCACCGCTTAGCTGAATTAAATAGGTGTGTTTATCTAACCACAACGTGATTTTAGGTGTTAATTACAAAGTGATTATAGGTGTGTTTATCTAACCACAACGTGATTTTAGGCGTTAAATTAGGATTTTGTTTTGTAGAATTTGCCGGAAAAAAGGATGTACTCCCTCCGTCCTTTATTAGTTTACCCGTTTTGACTTTTCACATTTATCGATGTAAAACTTTGAGTAATAATATCTCTAATTATGTATTGGTAAAAATAATAAAAATTTGATATTCCGAAACTACATACTGAGATGAATCAAACGATATCCCAATGATTATATTTTTCATTACATATGAAACACAAATGATGGTCAAAGTAATAAAGATGAATAGTGTTATAAGTCAAAGTTGGTAAACTAATAAAGGACGGAGGGAGTATTTTGTTATAATTTTATTTCCGTTATTTTTTTGAACCTCTGCTTTGTTTTGAAATTTAGAAAGGGAATGGGAGGTAAAATAGTCTCTTCCTTTGGGGACACCATAGCTCTCCCCTTCCCTTATATAATAGAGATAAGAACTATTTATTGATTATTTGTGTGGCATAATCTTAACATATTCATCGACGGGTGGGGATTGGAATGATATATCTACGTCCTTTATATATATATTCTTATTTTAAACTTGTATGCGTTAATCATAAAAAGACATAGTACGTATTAGGAGCAAACATATTTTTCCCTTTAGGATAATATTTGGAACCTCGATATTAAAATTAATGGTACAGTCCTTATGACATGTGTGGTTAATATTATTAGTATGCAATTGAAAAGATAATGAGTCAAAGATTTATCTGTGCTGTGGAAGTGCAATAATAATGTAGATTCATATATTGAAGTTAGAGTTACAATGTCTTTCAAAAAAAAAAAGTTAGAGTTACAATGACTTTTTATTTATGTTTTTTTGGTAATGTTGAACTTTTCTTATTACCCATATATGTAATGAGGAAAGAATTAAGAAAAACTTTTCTTTATTATTTTTGTGAAATTAAGGGTATTTAAGTCTTTTCAAGAGGGGACACCATAGCTCCCCTCTTGGCTTATATATATATATATATATATATATATATATATATATATATATATATATATAGAGAGAGAGAGAGAGAGAGAGAGAGTCGGGATACGCTGAAAACCAAGACAAAGCTGAAAACTTAAAACATGAGATTTGGGCCGTTGGATGGCACGAACCAATATCTCGTCTTTGGATGTCACGAACCTGCATTGTATTTCTTTCTTTTTTCATAAACACTCTTCTCTTTAACACTCGTGAAATATCAATCTGCACAGCCCTAATTTACTATTCAAAATCCCTAATTTAACTTGCTATCAATCCGCACAGCCCTAATGTAATCTTGTAATTCCAATACAGTAATCTATCTTCTACTTTTAGATTAACTTTAGCCTAGTTTGGGATGGCCTATATTTCAGGAGTTAATAAGACATCAGACAACTAATCTCCAACGTTGTTTATTTGAATGTCATCTGAGGATGTAGTATCATATCACATGAAGTAGCCAAAGTAGCAGCTTTCTTATATCTTCCTTCATTAACTCATGTAAGGTCAAATTTAGTCCTAGGAAAATACCTTTTAGTTTGTAAGGTTGAATTAGTAGTCTTCATTAGAAATTAGTTGCTTTATGTTTAACTTTTTATTACTGATTTATATGCAAGGGAATTATTACTGATTACAAATCCTTACCCTAGGAAATTTACATCCCCCCTGACCCACTATCCATTACTACTGAAATGTCAACACTGGTCCATGATTATTCGGTGTATGCGAAGCATGTGTTTGGCCCAAGTCACGGTGTGGTGCTGCATCATAACGCAAGGTGGAGTTCTTCCTCTGATGGTGGTTTTAAAGTCAATGTAGATGCGCATGTGATGAACAATGGTGGTGTTGGTTTGGGTGTTGTGGCTAGAAATTTGCAAGGAGAAATTGTGGGAATGGTCGTATGTAGGAAAAGCTCTTGTTGGGATCCTCTTATGGCTGAAGTTGCGGCTTTGAGATTTGGGGTTCTAGTGTCCAGAAGATTGGGTCTACGTAATGTCATCATGGAGTGTGATTCAGAGCAAGTGGTCAAGCATGTTACAAGTAATGCTATGGGATATGCACCAATCTACTTATTCTATATGAAGCGGTGAAGAGAGCTCATCCTTCTTTTAATGATTTATCTATTGTTCATGTTAAAAGAGTTGGGAATACTATTGCCTATTTGATTGCTATATGGAACATTTGTATGGATACTGAAACTGTTTGGTTTGATTCGTTTCCCCAAAGTGTGTTAGCTTTGGCGGAAATCGACTTGCTATAAAATTTTCTCCACTTTTCTCCTCAAACAAAAACATAATATATGAGCAACTAATGATATCAACTAATGCTGGACAGGGGGCTGTGCAGGGGGAGACTGTATAGGGGGGAGGCTGCTAGGGAAGTTGGTGGGCAAGGGGGACAGGTGTGCGGAGGGGTCGGGCGGGGGGCTGTGTGCAGGGGGCTATCGGGGGGTGGCATATACACATTTCTTTATTTGGTAACTTTCAAACCCCCTCCCCCAACATTATTGCAGGGGGGAGGCTGCTAGGGAACATGATTAGACAAATAACTTATAGTATGATAAGGGTAATTAAAATGATAATATGAGGAACTAACAATTTTATATACTTAACAAGTAACTAAGATACAAAAGTAAACTATTAAAGAAATAGGGGCAAGTGACAAGCTCATAAAGGTAATAAATGAACACAAATGTATATATTTGAACTTTGAAAACAATAACACACGTTATATTGACGTGATTAGACAAAGGATAACTTATAGATTGATATGGGTAACTAATAAGATAATTTGAGCAACAAATGATTTTATATACTTAACTAGTGATTATAATACAAAAAGTAAACTATTAAGGAAATATGGGTAACTTATAAGCTCATAAAGGTGAAAATGACCATAAAGATATATTTGAACTTTGAAAACAATCATAAATTACATTGACATAATTAGATAAAAGATAACTTAAGGATTATGTTTCAGTTACCCTTTCTCTAGCTAAAAGTTAGAAATTGAGTTAGTTCTGTTTTGTTAAAATATTACAATTTTTTAGTCAAAAGTGAATTATTTAATAGTATTAGCAACAAAAATTGAGATGAAAAGTTAATATTAAAATAGATAACACTATTAAGGTCCACAAAATAGAGATTTCTTTAAATAGTTACCCATTAATCATTATTATTCACCCATACGAAGCTGAAAATTACCTATATATTATATAGACTGATAAGGATAACTAATTAGATAACATGAGCAACTCATGGTTATTCAAACTTAATTCATTCAATGCTCCTCCAACCATAAGAATTGTCACAGTTTATTTTTTTTTACAAAAACTACAGTAACTACTTTAGTTATTAGTACTTTCTAAAATAAAGCCTCACTTTGCACCCTAATAGACAACCTTAATAAATATTAACCATGAAAAACAACCATGATGGTCCTTGTATTGACTAACATGAAGGTAATACGTATCCAACTGCTAGTATTTTTGTCGTACACCTTCCCAAACATCTTCTGCTAGACAATCCTTGACTGGCAATGGAATTAACTGTGTAGTATAACCCAAGTTTTCGAGTTCTAATGAAACTGAATTGCAGTAAACAAAATGGAAAAAGGCGTGATGTCCACAAAAACCATTGAAATACCCCTAGGCTTTAGCAGTTTAGGAAGATGTTGCTGGAATTCTCTCATGTCTTCATTATATTCTCCATATGTATCAAAGAATATACCTGCAAATACCATCCAAATAGTAGAAAATAATAATTAACTGAAGGCACAAATGTAAAATATGTTACAGTATAAAAGAAAGTAGAGTTAAGAGGAGGACGACTACAGGGATACACCACAAGGCGTGACAATCCAAACCAAGATATAAATTCCAACAATAATCAAAACTAAACAACATCAAAAAGTAATTGCATATCAAATTCACAACCCCCGGAAGCACAAGTCAAGTCTTCCATCATGCAATGCAACTCGCACCACAACCTAACAATTATTGATGATTCTACGATGAGTACACCAAAGCAATAAACATCGAACAAAATAAAAAAGTATCTCTAAAGTCCGATGAGTTTACAAAGCATATTCATATGTGAAGACAAAAGGCAATTAGATATATACCCAAGGGCATCATTATTAATTGACTATATCATGGTCATAAAGTTCTCAAAGCAATCAAAATGCCTAAACTTGAACAAAATAAACATGAAATGCAACAAAATTTTTTTCACAAGTTTGATGCTGGATAGAAAGAAAAGGCATGCATCAACATCATTAGATCCAGCTTAGAAGCATACACTAAGTGAATTGCTCCTTCTATCTTTGGTAATGCAACTGTAAAAAAAAGAACGTCACAAGCAAGTTTAGGAGTTAACACTACAAAACAAAAAAAAGAAAAGCAATGGTTTGAGAGTATGAAAACTTGCAGTAAGTAGACAAAGATATCATACGTGTAATGCAACCATAATTAGCTTATTGCTAGTGAACTTTTAAGTTGGAAATTCCAGCCAAAATCAAAAGCCTTAAGAAAGCAACTCCAATTCCTTCCTAGTGTCTTAACTTACGGTCAACCTGCCACTAGACCTAAGTGGATTTGGAGTAAAATAACAGTTGGAATCATGCAAATCTATAAGCAAGGGTAACTTTACTATATTAAGGGTAACTTCATACTACTACATTTCAAGGGCAACTTTATATATTAGCAAGGGTAACTTTGATTATAGTTCAACCTATGTAGGATTCAAACCTACACCGTTGTGCTATTACACAATGCTCTACCAATTGAGCTAATAGGTTTGTATGAAATTCGCCAAAGATATGTTAGATAGAGAGGGTAACATATAGCTTTGAAACAACAACTAATAACAGTACTTGAGAAACTAAAAAAAATGCAGATTATACAACATCATAACTGTAATATTCCAAAAACATAAACATGCTTAATTAACTAATTAATTTATTATCTTACTAATTAGGCCATTAATAAAATTCTAATTGAATAAACTATTTATAAGCCACAAGTATAAACTATTAATAAGGTATTTTTCTTTTTAAAAGGGAAGAATATAATTTTTGCTAAGTAGTTATGAATTATAATTAGCTTAACAAGTGAATAATTAAAAATCACAATGAAAATATGCACAACTTCTCCTTTAATATAAAGTATGAATTATCCAAAGTGTAATTATTTTTAGTTTAAAATAATAATAATAATAATAGAAGAAGAAAAAGAGTAAAAGAAAAAGAAGAAGAATTGATACAGTTTTATAGAGCCAAAATTGTTGACTTTCTCCCATCATCCTTCTTCCTTCTCTTACATGGCAACCAAAGCTACATTCATCAAAATTTCTCACCTCTAAACTATTGCCACCATCGACCCCAGGAGAAAACTACTAAAGCGTGACTTTCAAGTTTTATAAAAATCCATCAATGGCTATAAATAGCCATGTTTACCAACCTTCAAGCATCAATCATGACGCAGTCGGAAAATTCAAAGAAAAGCAAGTGCTAATCTTTAACAAGAACAAACAGATTTACAAGCGATAAATCTGTAGAAACTCCGGAATCCACCAGAAAAGAGTAAAAATTCAGAAATATTATTAAAGATGAAAAACTGCCTCCTAATGATGACCTAATAATGTTTAAATAGTTAAAACAAAACCCTAATACGGAAATAAGGAAATAATAAAATCCGAGAATATTTAAAATGCTCTTTATTTTGTAAATCCTTTTTGAATTTTCCTTTTCAAAATATTTTTTTAAGTTTTCTAAACTAATTACTTGGATTATAATATGTAAACTTTTAGGCCCAATATTTAATTTGGGATAGAGTCTATTTGAAAAACCCATAATCTATTATAAAAGCCTATTTAAAATCTTTATAATTAATAAAAAGCCTTTTTAGTATATAAAACCTTTTAAAAATTATAACTAATAACTTACTAAAAATACGGAGTATTACAGACTACCCCCCTTAAAAGAAGTTTCGTCCTCGAAACTTAAAGCAAGCAATGCAAGAGACAAAGCAAGTAAAACATATATACCACCAACTTCCTATAAAAGTAAGTTGGCTCACATAATAACTCATAAATAAGTCAAAATTAGGTCAAAAATAGGGTTCTAAGTCAAACGCGCGAAACTCTATCGTATTCTACCCCCCTTAAAAGGAGTTACGCCCCCGTAACTCTACTACTAACCTCTGCAAACAACTATGGATATTTCTTTCGCATCTCAGCCTCTGATTCCCATGTTACTTCTTCAGACTTATGATTAGACCAGAGCACCTTAACGATTTTAACATCCTTATTCCAGGTACTTCTAACCGTAATGTCTAAAATCTTAGTCGGCCTTTCTTCATAAGACAAGTTCTCATCAATTTGGATTGTTTCAGGTTGCAGTACATGCGATTTATCAGGGATCACTACAAGAATCCGTGTTTTTAACGACCGCACAAAACAGTAGGTAAAGAGCGGAAATCTGTCGGTAATTAGAATACCGACCGCTATACAGTCGGTAGTGATCAGTCGGTAAACCGTTGGTTGGTATTTGGAAATACCGACTGCTTAGCGGTCGGTGAAATTACCTACCGCCTAGCCGTAGGTAAAATTCAATTTACCTACCGCCTAGCAGTAGGTAAAATTCAATTTACCTACCGCTAGTCGGTCGATAATTACATTATGGAATTTTTTTTAAAAAAAAGTTGAAACCAGTGAATGGAATAACCATCACAGATTTCAAACTTAGAAATACATGATTTTGAGTTTCAAATCCAACTCAAACTACGAATTAGCAAAATCGGTGCATTTCAACTAGCAAAAGGAACATATGTGCAGTTGCTCAAGTAGTACAAATTAAATATGTTCAATGCAACAAAAATATACAGATCTATATTTACTATAACTTCTATATCACCACAAACTTGTTACAAGCAGTTATAAAACAAAAAAAATAAGACAGAGGAAAACCTAAACCTGATGAAACTCAAAAAAAAGTATGAGAATTATAATCCAAAATGAATTAATACAACAAAATACAAAAATCAACAACCACAAAGATCCCAATCACTTAAACTTGATAAAAACAATTAATTTGGAGTAATCTTAAAATCTAGATCTAAACCTAATACATAAAATCAAATATGAACACCTTGTTGCTTGAAATTTTTTGGCAACAACCCATCGCACTCATTTCGATGCTTCACCATTAACGACTCTTCTTTTATCTTCTATAATTTCGATGCTTCACCATTCACGACTCTTCTTTTATCTTCTATAATCGCGATGCTGCTCAAATCAACCAAACGAAGAACAATAAACTGATAATGTGAAGAACTCCTGCCACATAATAAATAAAGAGAGAAGAAGAGAAACTCAAAAATTTGGAAACTTAATACATCGTGGTAAAAAAAAAAGCAAAGGAATTAAAATAAAAAGAGAAGAGAAAGCATATAACACAAAAACGGTGGAGTGATGAAGAGAACAGTAAGATGGAGAAATGAGATCCCCTCAAAAAAAAAAATGGAGAAATGAGATAAACAAAGAGATAAGAAGAGCAGTAAAGAGGCGGGTGAAAAGAAAGTAAATATGGTTTTACTTTTTATATGGGTTGGGCTTCTTGCAGTGAAAAAGTTAGTCGGTTTGTTTTAAAACAATTACCTACCGCTAGACGGTCGGTATTTTCTATGAGCGGTAGGTAAATACTGACTGTCATTTAAGCGGTCGGTAATTTTTACAATACCTACTGATATTAATGCGGTCGGTAAATTGCCGTCGGTAAAATGACGGATTCTTGTAGTGGATATACCGTCTCAACTGGGATATATGGAACACATTATGAACACGGCTTAATTCAGTGGGTAGAGCTAGTCTATAGGCCACCTTTAATTTCCAACCCTATCCAAGATCTCATATGGGCCTATAAACTTAGGGCTAAGCTTCCCTTTCTTTCCAAACCTCATCACACCCTTCATTGGTGAAACTTTCAAAAGCACTTTTTCTCCCACTTCATATTCCTCTTCCCTACGCTTCAGATCAGTGTAGCTTTTCTGACGATCTTGGGCTGCCTTAATCTTTCCTTGGATCATCTTGACTTGTTGCACGGTTTCTTCAATCAATTGAGGTCCAAGTATAACTGTTTCACTTATATCGTTCCAACATAGTGGGCTTCTACATTTCCTACCATACAAAGCCTCGAATGGTGCCATGCCTATACTTGAATGATAACTGTTATTATAGGAGAACTCTATCAGATCTAGATGATCTTCCCATAAACCCTGATATTCCATGACACAAGCTCTTAACATATCTTCTAAGGTTTGGATGGTCCTTTCAGTCTGACCATCAGTTTTGGGTGAAAAGCAGTACTCAGAAATAGCTTCGAACCAAAGGCTTGTTGTAGCTTCTGCCAAAAGTTAGACAAAAATCTAGAATCTCGATCAGACACAATATCTTTTGGTACTCCATGTAGTCTTAACACATGCTTGATGTAAGCCTTAGCTAATTGATCCATTGACCATGTTGCCTTCATAGGTATGAACACTGTAGACTTGGTCAATCTATCAACAATTACCCATATCGTATCATTCCCAGATTTACTCTTAGGTAGAGCAACAACAAAATCCATCGAAATGGAATCCCACTTCCATCCTGGCACATCTAAGGGTTGGACTTTCCCTTGGGGTCTTTTATGTTCACTCTTCACCTTCTGACACGTTAAACACCTGGAAACAAATTCAGCTATGTCCAACTTCATACGAGCCCACCAGAAATTCTTCTTTAAGTCCTTATACAACTTATCACCTCCTGGGTGCATCGAATATGGAGAATTATGGCCTTCTTCCATGATTTTCAATTTCAAATCTTCACAAGCTTCAGGTATACACCACCTTCCTTCCACTCTTAAATTTCCATCTTCATGGATTTCGAAATCTCCAGCATGACCCTCCCTCACCTTCTCTTTTATCTTTTTCATTTTCTCATCTTTCAATTGAGCTTGTTTAATTTGATCAAACATAGAGGGTCGAATGGTCATTGCACTAAACATTTTCTCTACTTCTCCATATTGCATGACTTCAAGATTCATCTTCTGAAAGTCTAAACACAGTTGATCTGCCACCACCATAGTACTTAAGGTATGACTTGTCTTCCTACTCAAGGCATCTGCCACTACATTGGCTTTCCCTTCATGGTATTGGATATCCAAATTGTAGTCTTTTATGAATTCTAACCATCTTCTTTGCCTCATATTCAAGTCCTTTTGGGTGAAAATGTATTTCAAACTCTTATGATCTGTATATATCTTACATATCACCCCATACAAATAATGACGCCAAATCTTTAATGCAAAGACTATTGCGGCCAACTCTAGGTCATGAGTAGGGTAGTTGACTTCATATGGCTTCAGTTGCCTTGATGCATAAGCAATGACTCTCCTATTTTGCATTAGGATACACCCTAGACCATGTTTAGATGCATCACTATATACTTCATAAGTATCACTTCCATCAGGTAAGGACAACACATGAGCTGTGGTTAGTCTTTCTTTTAGGATGGTGAAGGCTTTTTCACATTCTGGGCTCCAAATAAACTTGGACTCTTTCTTCATAAGGTTAGTCATGGGTCGGGCTATTTTGGAGAAATCCTTAACAAAACGTCTGTAGTAACCTGCCAGGCCTAGGAAACTTCTTATATCAGTCACATTCTTTGGAGTAGGCCATTAACTAACGGCTTCAATCTTCGCTGGATCAACGGCAACACCTTCCTTGGAAATGACGTGGCCCAGAAATACCACTTTTTCCAACCAAAACTCACACTTCGAAAACTTTGCATACAATTGCTTCTGTTGGAGTGTTGGCAAAATTATTCGGAGATGTTCCTCATGCTCTTCTCTATTCTTAGAGTAAACCAATATATCATCTATAAATACCATCACAAATTGGTCTAAGTATGGCTTAAAAATTCGGTGCATGAGATCCATTAATACTGCTGGCGCGTTAGTCAATCCAAAAGGCATCACTGTAAACTCATAATGACCATAACGCGTCCTAAAAGCGGTCTTAGCAATGTCCTTATCAGCAATTCTTAACTGATGGTACCCTGACCTTAAGTCAACCTTTG
This sequence comes from Beta corolliflora, assembly GCA_947648045.1. Taxonomy (NCBI): domain Eukaryota; kingdom Viridiplantae; phylum Streptophyta; class Magnoliopsida; order Caryophyllales; family Amaranthaceae; genus Beta; species Beta corolliflora. Next base: position 134,064 of record CANSZD010003725.1, on the reverse strand, counting down.
AGAAAATTCCAGCCCCCTTTAGTTGGTCAAACAAATCATCGATCCTTGGAAAAGGATACTTATTCTTGATGGTCACTTGGTTTAACTCACGGTAGTCGATACACAACCTTAGACTACCATCCTTCTTCTTCACAAACAAAACAGGCGCACCCCATGGGGATACACTGGGCCTTACGTAACCCTTTTCTAATAACTCTTCCAATTGGGTCTTCAGCTCATTCATCTCTGCTGGAGCCATACGATATCGGGCTTTGGATATTGGGCCAATTCCAGGCATTAAGTGTATAGTGAGATCCACTTCTCTTATTGGAAGCATTCCAGGGATTTCTTCTGGAAAGACATCCTGAAATTCATTAACTACATGAATATTCTCCATCTTCTCTTCTTCTACCTCCAACTTTTGTATACTACACAAATATAATGGATACCCCTTTCTTATACAGTTCTTGAGTTGCATAGCAAAAATCATTCTTGGACTGGGCTTCTGATTGATTTTTCTGTAGATTACTTTGACTCCTTTTGGACCTGTCAAGGTCACTTTTTGGGCTCTGCAGTCTATTTGGGCTTTGAATTTCCCTAACCAATCCATTCCCAGAACAACATCTAGGTCATCTAATTCAAATTCAATTAAGTCTGAAGGAAAATTTACCCCTACTATAGTCACTAAAACATCTCTATATAATTTAGAAACATCAATGACTTCTCCAGAAGGTATAACTATATCCATGCTTATAGGTTCGGGTTTTCCCAACTTAAGTTTTTCCACTAAGGTTTTGGAAATAAAAGATTGAGAAGCTCCTGAATCAAATAAAATCTTAACTGGAATAGAAGAGATGAAGAAAGTACCAGTCACTACGCCTGCAGTCATTTTAGCCTCACGATTGCTCATGACAAACACTCGACCTTGATTGTTCTCCTTAGCCTGATTGTCTCCTCCATTCCCATTCTTAGGAGGAACATGGTTATTGGTCACTGACTGCTGTTGGGGTCCTTTGCTCCCATTACCTCCTTGATTCTGGGTTGGCTTAGGATTTGCTGATGTTGAGTTTTTTGGAAGCACTCATATTCTCTATGGCCTCACTTGCTGCAGATCCTACAAGTTACCAGATTTCCTTCACAGTCCTTCCCTGGGTGGTTTTTTGGGCATCTTTTACAGTAGTAGACTCTCTTAGACTTTCCATTTTCAGACTGACTACGATTGTTGTTATTCCCATTACTTTTGTCATCTTTTCCTTGCTTGAATCCCCCATTAGTCTTTTGTCGCTTGTCTCCACCTTGGAACCCATTACTAGACCCCTTCCTTATATCTCCAGGATTTGCTTCTATCTCTCTTCCCTTGATCCCGAATAGATGGGCAGCTCTCCCATACACTTCATCTAGGCTATCAAAATTAGCCCCTCCCAATTTCCTTTGAATGGACAAGGTCAACCCTTGCTCAAATCGTTGAGCCTTCAAAACTTCGGTTGGAACCATTTCGGTGCAAACCTCATTAACTCTATGAACTTAGAATAGTACTCATTGACAAATCATGGTCCCCATCCTAAGGTTTGTAAACTCTAGGCACTTCTTTTTCCTTAAATGAGGTGGGTAAAACTTGGTTCTCAAAGCTTCCTTAAATTGTTCCCATCCAAAATCTCCTTGAGTCGTTAAAGACTCCTTCCTTTGAGACCACCATAAATCAGCTTCCTCCCTTAGGTAGTATGTAGCATTGTTGACCTTTAACTCATCGGTGCAGCCTGGACAGTAGAAACAACTTATCAAACTCCCTAATCCGGTTCTCAAGACCGATTGGGTCCTCTTTTCCATCGGGATCCCTAGAGGCTACTTTCTTAAACACATCACCGGCTAGGTCGGGTTCTTGTTGATGGTTCGGTGAGTAGTCATAGCCTTAGCCAAATTCTTGGTCGAGAAGTCAACTCCTTAAGAGTTGCTCGAGTCTTAGATCTACTTAGGGTCTACTTGCCATTTCTTCCGGGGTAAGAAACAAATAGGTACTACTTATTAAGTCATCCTACTAAATTTGTAAATCATACAACAATCATGATTCATAATATGATTGACATCGAAGCACATAACATGAAAAAGGAAACTAAAATTTCATTTATTAAACTTCCTTAAAAAGGAATGCTAACATATTTAAAGAGTAGTAGTCTAATTCCAGAACTACTAATTATTTAAACTACTAACAACTACTAAAATATCTAAACATTTTCCTAAAAATTTATAAATAGTAAAAATCAGATGAATCGAAGTCTGAGTCAATTTGATCTTCTACTTCAACATTAGCTTGGTGTCTCAACCATTCATCTTCAGACATAGGGTGATATCCCGAGATGATGAACTACCCTCGAGCTTGGCGAGGTTGCTCCGAATATTGGAGGGTTCAGGATTAGTAGTAGATTCATGATAGGAGTGGCTCGGAGTTTGATATGCATTAATCATGTCTTGGGCTTCCTGTTCCTCTTTCCACAATTCAGCATATCGGAGGTCAAATATGAAATAAGGTACGGTAGCTAGCCAGCTTCCTTCTTGGTAATGATCCCTCAGGTTGGGCATTCCATCCGATAATTGCAATACATTATAATACTTATTGAATAACCAATGATAGGCTTCAAGGTATGGTAAGTGTTCTAGAAGCAGAGCAATTGTTGGTCCATGGTTGTAAAATTGTTGGTATCCTTGTTCTATTAGAAAGTTTGCATACTTCAGAATAGCACGCACATAATCAGTCACAGTTTCTGCATCTCTTTTGACTAGAATGGGTACGAAAAATAGACTATGACTTGCCATACTGAATCTGTGGTGAAAATTATAAATAGTAAGTACCACGTATATTGTCATCAAGACAATTAAATCTCCTTCCTTATGAAAATTTAATAACATTTTCACATCTAGCTAGACAAAAATGTCATACAATTATTTATAATAATAATGCGAGTGTAAATAAGGAAATGCAAAAAAAAAAAAATGCGAAACTCTAACTACTATTTAGGTACTCGAAAAAAAAATCAAAGTCTATCATCTTATTCTACTTATGCACATAGAATGCTAAAACTTTTCTTGCCAAATTTTTTTTTTTCAACCTTTTGTTTTTCCAAATATGTTTTATAATGAGTACTTGATTCATGACAAAGAATAGTCGGGCCAATGAATTTCCCAGGAAAGAGTTGGTTACACGCAACGTTGGTGAGAGCCCAAGTCTTTCCTTGCCAAAAACATTGCCAACCCAACTTATCCAAAACAATCGTTTTTCCTCAAATAATAAAATAGATTTTTATGCATATTTAATATAAATATGAAAAGAATGCGAAACTCTCTAACCTATATGCCCATCCTTAAGTCTACCCATTAATTTTAGGTTCCAGTTTCATATCCCTAGGCTTTTAAACTGAAAAAAAGAAAAAGTTTGTTTCGATGCAAACTCACGGGGCGTGAGTTGTATCCAAATTGGTTACTTTGTTTTTTTTTTTTTATCTTTTGGTTAATTAGCATCTAGACTATTTATCTTATGGAATATTCCTCTATTCTAGCTATATGATCATAAAGAAATAGTGTATCCTAGCTAAAATTAATTATCTTTTCTCAAAAACCCATCTTTTAGTTTCCTAACTCTAATACAACTCTACCTATCCAACTAGTATAAATAGGGGCCTCCATCCCTCATATTCTTCACACCAAATTTGAGTAATACATCTCTTTTCTCAAGTTTAAACTCTCTCTCCCTTTTAGCCTACCTTTTCTCTTCTCCCTAGTAGTTATTAATTTTCAAGGTGCGTGTATATATAAATCTTTAAATATTGTTCTGCATGCGTAGTATTATGTTTTTAGGGTTGTTATTTTGAATTGAAACGCATGTTTTATGAGTTTTATTATAAACATTATGAGCTTTACTATGATTATTATGAGTTACATGAGTGTTAAAATTTATGACTTACTATGAACATAATAGTAGTTTATAGTTAATTATAGGTTCGATTGTTAAAAGTTGAGCGAAATAATATGCTCGTATAAAGTGTCGTGCGTGAATTAGTAAGTTAGCACTGTGAATAAATCCACATGGAATCCTTAGTCACTATTACTATGTCATGTTCATACATGTCAGTAAACTAAATTGCTAGCATGCTAATTTCATGCGCCAATATGTTAGATAGAAATTGCATGACTTGTTAGTTACTGGTACCTTACGTTACCAAATATTATTAATATATATAGTTCTATCACTATAATTAGAAGTTCAAGATTATTTCATGATTAAGTTATTAATTATTTATGCCTTTTATATGGCTAAAGTTTTATATAAGAATTCTTATTCTTTTAAAGGAGGATTATTTCCAAAGGAATTTTATTAGATATATGATCTTTTATGATCACAGTTACAAAGAAGCCACGGCTTGTTATTAATTAACAAGAACGGTAGCTATTATATTTTACCCATGTACTTTTGTATAAGTCATGTGGACAAGGTAGTTCCCCTCGTAATAGACTCATTAAGGAATACTAAACTTGGAGGGTGTGCACACTTTAGGAAAGGTACCTAGGCAAGGAAAAAGGATTTTTATTAAAGTTATATACCTTATATTATACAAGTATTAATTACAAGTATCCAAGGAAGGTTTATAGAAATATTTTGAATGTTTAATAAAGTATTTAAATTTCCGCATATACATGTACTCAGTATTTTTACTGACACGCGTTTTGTTTGTTTGTTTTATGGCTTTGTCCCTGTGATGACCTTTTTGGTGAGCAGAATTTACAGGTTGATTTGATGCATACTTCACATGGGGGAGCTAGTGAGGAATAATACTTAAGCTAGGAGTTACTATTTTATTTTATTATAGATTCCATTATTGTCATAGTTGAATAATAAAGTTTTTATATTATCAATAAAGAGAAGTTATTATTATTAGTTTTCGCTGCATTGTTAAATTAGTAGTTAGTAGTTTTAGCCTTTAACGTTATCACGTGGCAGTAATACTCTCAAGTTTCTCAAGTGTTTTATATTAAAATATATTCTTCAAAAAAAGAGAAATTTGAGGGTGTTACAATGATGTTCCCGTTTTGTTAAATACTTGGTGAGTTCGAAAAGAATGGCGTTATCATCAAGAAGAAGAAAAAAAATTGGCGGGTTCGAAAAGAATGGCGTTCCCTACAATATATTTGTTTAATTTGATTTTACTTAAATTTTTTGTTTCTCCAATCGTAACGTTCGTTTTACTGCCGTTGCGATTGCGGGAGGGTGTTAGGTTAGATTTAAGAGTATTCCCTAAATCTATCTATCTAGAAGTGTTTATCTAGACATATCTAAAAGTATTTATTTCGAGATAATATTTCTTAGTATTATATTTAGTTTAGTATATGTTTTCCTAGTTGGATATATCTTCCTAGTTCTACCTAAGTTAAGTTTTATATATGATGTACTATAAATATCCCCTTTGGGTTAATAATAATACCAACCTTTTCCCTTCAATCTATTTTGTCACTCTCTCTCTCTCTCTCCTCTGTTGTCTTCAAACACCAACACCACCTACTGCCACCCTTCGAACCACCGCCTGCACCACCGTGCTCGTCCCACCGCAGCACCACTCCACCTGTTTCCGTCATTCACCGACCACCTTGTACCACCCACGACCCAACTCGGTGGCCGAGAACCACGCTAACCCAGCCCCACACTCACACACTCGCTGCTCTCCCTACTCCTCTCCTATATATCGCTGCACCATCGGGCAGCAGCCGCGACACCGCCGCCCTCCCTGTCGCGCCGCCCGGCGTTGCTGAATGCTGCAATGCGCACCCTCCCCTTCGTTTCCTTCGTGAAGATAACTGCATATTAAAAAGGAAAAATAAATATTACAAGCCTCCTGCTGCTATCAAAGTCACTACGCAGGATTCCAGATAACGTCTACTGCTAACACCTGCACACCCCTTTCAACTATGTTTTTATATAATGCTTCTATGTAATGTTTATGCTATGTTATTTACGGTGTGCGGGATATGAATGTTTGATTATGCAAGTGATCTTAGATTTGACGATATGAGAAGTATGATTTATGAATTTATGTATCTTTCTATGAATCATATGATATGACGTTTCTGCAATGACTTTACTATGATTGTTGTGTTTCCGACTTTTGGTTGATTTCCCAGACTTATTGTGTTTCCGACTTTTGGTTGATTTCCCAGAAGTTTAAGTCTATTCTTGTTCCTCTTTTTTTTTTTATTTCCCTTTGTTTTATTCTATGTTCAATATGCTTCTTCGCACTTTATGAATTATGATGGTGAATTTGTTTGGTGATGCGTGATATTTTATGACAAAGATGAGATGAATAAGTTTGCATTCTGCAATCTACTTCCAATTCCTCTTTTCGTTTTTCCTTTTTTTTTTTCTAGTTTCGTGTTTTACAAGTTTTCTTCCTTTCAGATTAAATTATGTACTAAATTTTTAATTTTCTTCATTGTCCTAGTCATTTAAGTGTTATGTTAATTTTCCGACGCATTATAATTTTTTTATCCGATAATCACCCGATCCATCCGAATCACCCGTGGATGATGGATTACGGGTGATGGATAAACCGGGTGATAGATGGATCGGGTGGAGCGGATGAAACCGGGTGATGGTCCACCCGACTCGAACCCGATCAGTTGACATCCCTAACAGTAGGTGACAAGTGAAACAGGATCATTTTAAGAAGATAAGGCAAAAGGTGGGATTTTATTATGTTAGTCCAAAGGTGAGACTGTTTTAAGAAGACTGTCCAAAGGTGGGATTATTCCTATTAATTTTTCCTTATATATGTCAAGTAATTGAGGAGTGAATTGGTTGTTGAGGAGTTCAGCTAAGGAATATAAATTGTTGTGTGAGATAGTTGAGTTGACGACTAAAGTTGTAATCCGAGAACAAGCTTCAAAGTTTAAATATCTATGAATGGGTTAATAAAATTGTATGAGAACCTTATGAGTTTTAAAGATGAAATAACTACTAAAGGTATGTCATGAATGACAGACATCAAGTTAAGTAAGGTCAAGGATGAGAACGTCATAATGATAATATAAGAGTTCAATATTTCAGTGTTGAAGGAGTGTTTGATAGTAATCGATATTGTATTGCCTAAGTCATGGGAATTGTAAATTCCATCTTTGAGGATGTAATATAATTTCAAATAGGAATTTTATAATATGAGTGTCGAACTAGGATATATAATAGAGATAAGATGTTTCACTTTCTAAATTGGAGGAGTGAGATCAAGAAAAGAGAAGTCAGGGTAATGTGAATCTTTGGTGTTGGAGTATCGTGAAATTAGTGATATGAATTGATAATAAAGAAAATATAGATATAAGATTAATATGGATGTAAGTTTAATTAATTGGGATTACAACGTTCAAGCAAATAACCGAGACAGGAAAAAAGGAATAAAGTTGGGAGTACATAAAACATTTGTGTGATATTGAATTTGAGGTAATAAAGTTGTTTCCAGTTGGGTTACTAGGAGATCAAAAGCTCAAGTATGAGGGATTTAAATCATCAAGATGTAGGATTAACCATCAAGTCACGTTAGAGCAAGTATTAGCTATAGTTATAGAATATAAATCCAAACTTTACAAGTTACAACTTACAAGCTTGCCATCGAATAACAAAAATGGGTTCTAAGATATTTTACCTTATGAGCTTTGGGTATGTATGAGATGAACTTTGAAATTTATGGATATGAGCAATGTACAATTTGGTGTTATTATATTTTAACTTTAGATCGATTATTTTAAAAAAAAAAAGATACTTAATGTTTTATTGGGGAGATGACAAGTACTATATTTGTTGTATGAGTAACATAAGTATGAACATCGAATAGGTTGTCTAATAAGCTTTAAGGGAAAGATATTTATGAACTTTTGTAACAAAAATATATAGTACTTCCTCCGTTTCTTTTTAAACGCAACAGTTTCCGTTTTTGGCAGTTTCAAATTATATGCAACAATTCCCTTTTTTCTATTTTTGGCAAAGTTTTTTAGTGTGATTTTACAAAAGTGCCCTTAATGAACCTAACCAAATCTGATTTAAGACAATTAATATACAATAAAGTAACTGATTAAAAACATAAGATTAGCTTAATGATTCCTACCAAAATTATGGATCCAACTCCCACCTACTAACTACCCAAAACAGATTAAATGAACTGTTCTTCATTTATTGCTCATCAGAATATGAACCCTAAAACTAAAATCCTAACATCACTCCAAAGCCGTTTCAATTAGTCTTATTCTCTCTCTTATTTTTCTTCCCTCTCTTCATCTTCTTCCCTCTGTTCACCCAACAACCACCATGAATTTCACTCAACCTCTCACGGATGTTGCATTTCATGCAAAATCAAAGGAAGAGATGATTATATGTCGTGATTTGGCAAATTCGATTCAAGATGGCAGCCCCTACGCATGGAAAATGTACTATTCTGGTGAAGTCGCGAAGTGTTTGACCGAAAAATCTCTTAAGGCCTTGGAAACAGTCATGGGAAGGGCCGAAAAATCAGACGACATAAGAAGAGCGAGTAAAAAATTGGACTTCAACTCCCCTCTTGGTATGTCTCCTACAACAAATACTAGATCTAGGGTTTACCTTCTTAGATCTAGGGCAAAAGGTGCGAAAATTGTGGATTTGGAGAATCTAAGGGTTAAGAAATACACAAATCCACCGATTATTTGTGGTTTACCGGCTGTAGATGTCAACAAAGTTCAAAAGGGTAAAGGGAAGGCTTGGGTTGTTTCGAATGAGCATAAGGGGAAAAAGAAGATTATGGTTGAGGGTTTGTCTGAGGAAGATGAGGGGTTGCCTTTTGAGGTTGAATCTGATGGGGTAAGGAATTTGACATGTTTTTTGAAGATGATGATGGGAATCTAAAGCTTTTCAAGGTGTATGAGGGGTTAGATGTGGGGTATGAAGATGATGGGCCGGAGATCCCAATGAGTCCCTATCTTGAAGACGATGAAGACATGGACCCGAATGAACATGCGAATCTGTTGATGCGCAGAGGAACTCATTCGAGTTCCTAAGGTATTGTTCAATTTATGCTGTTCTTTTTGGTGCTTTGTTGTTGTTTGTGGTTGCAACCGTTTTGTGTGTGTGGTTCAAATAGTTTGCTCTGTACACTTGTGGACTTTGGTTTGATTTATTTTCATGTTTGATATAGTTTGTCATGTTTGATTTAGGTTGATGTTTGATTTAGTTTGATGTTTGATGTTTGATGTTTGATTTAGTTTGAATTAGTTATTAGTTTGATGTTTGATTATGTTTGATTTAGTTTGATGTTTGATTTAGTTTGATGTTTGATTTAGTTTGAATTAGTTTGATGTTTGATTTAGTTTGATTATGTTTGATTTAGTTTGAGGATTTTTTGGGTAAAACACCCTTATGTTTGCTGATTTTTAAAACAACCCCCCCCTTTTTTTTTTTTTTGACCGAACCCCCAAACGTTTTATAAAAATTTTGGTTGCACCCCCAAAACCTAACTTCCGACAAATTCAGACGTTTGTGGGGCCCACTTATGCTATTATATAACAACCTCTCCATCCCCAAATCAAGATCTTCCCTTTCTCACAACGGTCATTTTCCGACACCCCAAAATTGAAGCTGCTACTCCAAAATTTCGAACTGAAAATTGCAATTCCACTCTCAATTGACAATTCCTGACATCCTTGAAATCAAGTAAGTGTTACATTCATTTCTAGGCATTCAATTTTGGGCAATTTTGCGATTCTAGGGTTTATTTGCTTATTTTAATTTGGGTTAATTGTTCAATTAGGGTTATGGCAACCAAATGCAATTGTCGAATTCCTGCTAAGATTTTGAGGTCATGGACGCATGACAATCCTGGGAGGAGTTTCTATGCCGCAAATTTTCGGATGTTCATCTTGGAAGAGAAGGGTGTGGATTCTTTGGATGGGTTGACAAGAATCGGGAGGAGTGGCGAAGGTGGTCATTAATGAGCTGGTCTTTGGAGAAGAGGTTGTTGACACATGAAGTAACGTTTTTAAAGAGTGAAATCGCAAGGATTCAAGACACTAAGCCAAAGGTGGAAAATTTGGTGGTGTTGAACAAAAAGTTTCAAAGAATCATTTTTTAACATCAACAAGCAATTAAAAAATTAGGGCTTCTAAGCACCATTACAGTAATCCAACAAACCAGCAATTAAAAAATCTAATTTAATGAAGATAAAGGAAATTTCACCCAAAGCACAGTGAATTACCTATTTTGGGCACCATGCTCTTGTTTTACCGTCCATAAAAGTTTCCCCTTTTCCGTCATTGCAGAATTCTCCATGATGACGAGGGAGAGATAGAGTGTTGCAACCCCAGCTGGATGAGAAAGACTGAAAGAGAAGATGAAAAGGTGTAGATGATGACAAGAGAGAGAGGATGAATTTCTGACTGAAGCAAGTGAGAGAGATGAAATCATAAACGAAGGAATTGAATGAGAGAGACGAAGGGGTTAGTTGAAGGGTTTTATTAACCAAGGATACAAATGTCATTTCACGCAACATTTAGGAGGGAAAATGAAAAAAAGGGCCCCACAAACGTCTGGATTTGACGGAAGTTAGGTTTTGGGGGTGCAACCAAAATTTTTATAAAACGTTTGGGGGTTCATTTCAAAAAAAAAAAAAAAAACAAAAGGGGGATTGTTTTAAAAATCAGCAAACATAAGGGTGTTTTAACCAAAAAATCCTTAGTTTGATTTTGTTTGATGTTTGATTTAGTTTAATTTAGTTTGATGTTTGATGTTTGATTATGTTTGATTTTGTTTGATGTTATTTAGTTTGATTTAGTTTAATGTTTGATTTAGTTTGATGTTTGATTTAGTTTCATTTGGTTGATTTGCACGAGTCCTAAATAAGATGATCATGTGCATAATAATGTTTGGGATGTTTGATTTAGTTTGATTTAGTGGAAATGCTTGATAATGTATGTGATGTTGTTGTTTGTGGAATATGGTTCATATAGTTTAGGGGTTGATTTGCATGAGTCTTAAATTAGATGATCATGTGCATAATTAACTTGTCAATGTCATAACTACACTTGGTGCCTAAAATAACTACACTTGGGTTTGTAAGACATGAGAGATACATGTGCATACCAATACCCATTCACAATAACCATTCACATTAACCACTTACATATACATCAATGCAATAGTAAATTACATGACTGCCACATCTATACTTAGTATATATACACGAAACACACATAACCAAACCTTAAACACAACTCCTAATCAGAATGCACAACCTAAAACTACATCTAAACAAAAGTTTGCATTATGAGTCTTACTTACCAATAACTAGCATGGTTATGTGTAGCAATCATCACTAATTGCATTCCAAAAAGGCCAAAATATAATTCCCCAAAACTTTGCTAAGTTACCTAATCTTCATCAACACTCACTTCTTCATGTAAGTACTGGATTGGTTCTGAAACAGACACCAATATTGCATTTAAATACTCAACTGCTTCATCAACAACTGACTGTTCAACTTCTACATTATCTGGTAGCATTCCAATCCTTTCCATATGTGCCTTGCCATGATGCGGGTTCTTATAGTTGTTACCTCCCTTCACCTTTAAAATCTCAGTCATGACATATTGAAGTTGTAACCAAGCAAATTTAATCTTCTTTGTGTCATAGAAATCATATGCATCTTGGACCCTAGTGATTAAATCATCTAAATTCTGTGGAAATGCTTGATGTTGAATAGATTGAACAACCCTAAAAAGACACAAATCCAACAGGTTCGGATTAGGGGATTGGGGGGGGTTGATTGACCAGCTTAATATTGAACCCATCCTTTGTTGCTGCCTCTTTGAATTCCATATCATCATTAGATATGTGGGGTCTTGCATTATCTTGCTGGATGATTAAGTTCTTTGGTAGATTAGAAGGCCATTTGCTGATAATGGCTGGTATGACATTGTCAATGATCATTCTCCTGATGACTTCTTGTGTGACTGAATCTACTGCCTTAGTTTCAATAGTGCCTGCTTCCCTATTTCTGCTTCTTTTCTTTGCTGCCACATAATGTACAAAAGGGAAAATGCCATATTTGCCATCATGTATTTATATGCCATTGCTATCATACATTGGCCTTCCTATGACACCCATGAACATGATTTTTAATGGATACCACCTTGATTGACAACACCTATAAGGGTTATCTTCAAAAAGTAGGAGATAGAACCTCCTCATCTCAGGGTTCAAGTAAAACCATTTTTCATCTATGTGAATTACATTTTGCATGTCAACAAAAGTTGGATTTGTTGTTGGTGTAGCTGGAAGAAGATGGGACAACACCCACTTCATTCTAGACAACTTGTGTTCCTTTGTGACCTTAGGGTGGTTACTTGAAGTATGTGACCTTAACCTACCCTTTTTCAGCAGTCTATAAACAGTAATAGGGCAAAGTTTCAGTGCCCCTGCGAAGGACCTTATTGTGGTTTTCTGATGTAGGGGTACTGATTGCAAAAATTCATCAGAATATTCCCTCGGTTTCCTCCCACATTTCCCAAACCTCTTTGTCCTCACATCTATTGCATTACCTTGCTCTCTCTGTTTCATTGCATCTTTGTATATTCTTTAAATAGTGCATTTGTGTACAACTACTTGTGCTGCTAACTTTGTTTGAAACCCCCATGGAAGTTTCCCATCAACTTGAATTGCAAGTAAGTTGTCAACAATGAGCCTTCTTTGTGTAAGAGTCAAATTTGGTTTGGTACTTGTTATGCTCCTCTGAATATTTTCTTCTTCTTCTGCCATCTCATCTTCCTCATTATCAATGTCTTCTTGCTGGAGCAGATGTTCCCACATCAGTCTCTGCTACCCAGAAACCTTCCTCATCCCCTTCAACATTATCCATGGTGACTGATCATACAAAGATGATGAAACAGTTTTTTTTGCAGGGAAAATTGTTGTTATGTTAGGAATTGTAAATTTAACTTAGATCTATGGTGCAGTGTGTGAAAGTGTCATTCATCTTTGTAATTTTTTTGCTAACAAGTAAATAGTGTGGAAGTGGTAGGAGTTGACAGAGAAATGTTGAAGGGCTTTTGAAACTCTTAAATATGATGGGGGTTGTTTAACAAATGTAAAGCAGGTTTGAATTTAAAATTTAGGTGGCAAATGAAATTTAGCTACTGACTTACTTTTGGAGCCAAATTGTATTTGGTGGCAAATTTTTTGCTGGGTCCCAGCATAATTCCCTCCCCAAAACGTCAATTTCCCCTCCCTTATTATTTTTGGCCCCACTTTCTCTCTCCACTTAAAATTAATCACATGCCCCTCCCTTTTTCTAATCACCCCTTAAGAAATTTCAACTAGGATAAATAACATTTCCTTAAATGCGTTTCGAAAATATAAATTGCCATGTATAAATAGAACTTAATATTAATGCTTAATTAAAATATTCGAAAATCATAAATGATAAATAAAATCAAAACACATAGCTCAATTTACGTAATATCAAAATATAATTAGGCGAATAATCATAATTGACGCTAAAAACACATTCTTAAAACTAGGGAAATTACAATATGAACTTGCGATGCGAACAAGAATAATATGTAAAATAGAATACTAATAATAGTAGAGAACACAAGGCGAATATTACGTGGAAACCGTTATAAAAGAGGGAAAAACCACGGGAGGACTATATCCTGTCAATCCACTATGTAGCAGTTGCTTTTGAGTACAAGAGAGTGATTGAGTTCGAGAGATAGTAGTGATTGAGATGTCCTTTTTAAAGTGAGCTTAAGGTCAATTTATAATACAAAAAATATCGTTGATAATTGTGATAAGCATGAGATCCTATTTTGAGAGAATCTTAGAATATCTTCGGCAAAGGTGGTTGCAATCCGTCCGACTTTCTCCTTAACTCAATGACTCTTCCTAAGTTGTATGAAGTCTTCAACTGCTTACCAAGTCAGCAATCTTTGCTTCCTTCATTAATGCAATTACACGATGCCACTTGGATATGCAAACTAACACAAACTATGCAAGTAATATGCTGCCACGTGGACCAGAAATTTGTTGGAACATTTATAGTTTAAATGTGTCCGTTGATGTTATGTGATGAGAAAGAAGGGAAAACGAGAAGGCAAGTCAGTAGAGTGCTCACTCTCCAGAAGAGCGCACGCTCAAAGTTGGCAGGGATTTGGAATTAGAACCAAATTCTTGATAGGGTTGAGGAGCGCCGGCTCCTGCCTGGAGCGCCCGCTCCAAAGGGGAGCGCCAGCTCCAAGTCGTCAGTTTTCCTGATGATGCATTTTATTTGCGAAATGGTACATGTCTTTTCGTATTTGGTTGCGTCTTTTCTTCTATAATTCTTCCCTAATATATATAGGGACATATCACATGTGGAATGGGTGAGAGACATCATTCATGCTTGCTTAAAGTGTGAAATCATTCCATGGTACTTGCTTAGAGAATGAAATTCTCATGTGTTTTCTCTAAACAAAATCAAACTACAAACTCTTGTTGGGATTGTTTCTTGTTAACAACCAAGATTCAATGTTTCTTCTTCGTATTTCATAAGTATTACCGTGATAATCAGTTGTTCCTAGTGGGCCGGTAAATAACTTATAGGAAAGCGTATTTAATATGTGCTTGGAAGATCTAATATCCTATTACTCACTGTTATATCCACACACACCTCTAACAAAATTAACCCTCTAAGAATAATGAAATCAAAACTCATAGCTCAATTTACGTAAGATATGAATATTCAAAACATAATTAGGTGAACAATCATAATTGATGCTAAATAAAATGTTCATAAAATTAGGGCTATTACAATATGACTATATTTATTAGGAGCGGATATATTGAGGTTCAAATAGGGTTTGAGTCATGGTCCTATTTAGAGGTGTCAATTCAGTTCAACAGTTTAGTTATGGTTTTATCCAAGCATATTAGTTCATTTTACAACAGTTAAAATTATTAACAGTTCAATTCAGTTCAGTTAACAAACTTTTCAGTTCAGTTTAATTCAGCTATTTTTCATTCCAGTTTCAGTTCAATTCAGTTGCAGTTTAAACCATTTTTTACCCAAACAGTTAAACCAACCAACGGTTGAATTCATAGCAGTTAAAACACGTTGCATGCAGTTGTTTTTAGTTTCGTTTCAGTTTATTTCAGTTATTGACGAAAATCACAATAAGTTCAACAATAATCGCATCGGTTCAGGTAGAAGTTAGTCACATTCTTGTATTTGTTCGGGAAAAATGGAACTTCATGTCGGGTTTTGACCAGATGTTTTTTCGAGTTCGGTTAAGATAAATGTGGCAAATATGTGTAGTATGGCATTTGCCTCGAAAAATAACCGGTTGTACTTCCCAAAAACGTGTATGAAAGTGACATTGATATATGTGTACTTTAATGATATATTCGACAATTTGGAATAAGACAATTTTATATAAGTCGATATTCAAACTTTTAGTTGTACTAGTTGTTGTTCCCCAAGATATCGTAATGGTTAGACTTAGATTAAGTTTGTGCATTTAGTTGAGAGCAAAATCTCTAATGCTACAATATAATGTAGAAAAATTAGAGGAGCATTAAATGAAATTAACGTATAGATCATGATCATGGTTGTGCAAATAAAATTCCAACAGGGAGAGCTTACATTAACAATACCTGCAAGATTGCCAAACACCAGAACCAATGAAAGGCGTGTGATTTGTGCGGTCATCAAGTTAGTGAAGTTCATGCAAAGAAATCGAGATAGTAATGAGCTAATGATTTACGTTACATAATTGACTAAGATTAGATTGAGTTATTAACATAAGTTTTACAAAAATAAATTTTAAAAAACTGTTTATGGGTAGCATCCAACAATGGTAGGGAGGTGATTTTCCCCTTTTTTGCGAGATGGGGAGGGTGATTTCTCAGCATTAATGATGCTCTAATAAGATTATGGAACTCTTTTGATACCAATAAATAAGATTGAATCCTAATTTTAACATCCCAAAGAATGAAGATATTAATTAATTACGAGGACTATAGTTGACCATCTCATATACCTCAAAACCAAATTACAACCGAGTACTCAAGAGTAGTTAAGTAGAATAGTAGTAGATAACATTCGATATTTAACTCACAACTCACAAGTTGTTTTAAAACCTTAGCACAGTCAAGGGAGGCAAACAAAAACTTGATCATAGATAAAAAAAAAGGGAACATTATTAGCAGAAAAAAACTCAAGCAGAACTCATTCATTTTGAAGCCGAAAAAGCTTAATCCAAAACATCCACACATCTCCGTAACATTTAGTATGAAGTAACAAATTTGTGTTCAAGTTCTGAAAAGTTGTTGAAGGTTAATGATTTTGGTGGGAATCATTAAATTGGGCAAATGTGTTTAGAGATTTCATCGGGTATGGACGTATGGTAATGCAATTTTTACTTTTAAAGAAAAGGATAATATGGTCATTTCACAGCCCAAAACTTATTAAATAAGAAAAGAAAAAAACTGCAGCATCTTATTTGGAGCACCCTGTTTAGGAAAGTGTAGCATCTTATTTGATACAAAGGAAGTACAAAATAAGGATGTCCATGCAATTAACTTTTTAATGGAGCTGTTTTTCCAGTTTAATAGCCACAGTTTCTTTTATAAAAAATTTTAGTACTACCTCCATTCCAATTTATAGTTCTTGTTTCTCATTTCGCACAGGATTTAAAGAACTTATCATTTGATTTAAATATTTATAGTACTTGCATTGGAAAGATAAGTATTTGTATTGGAAAGATGAATATTCGCATTTGAGAGCACATATATTAAATGTTGCTACAACTTTCCACAAAAAAATGATGGCAAATATTAAATACGAGGCATGTGACTACAACTTTTCAATGTAAATATGAGCATAAAACAAGAATAATAATTGTTTAATGATGGCATTTTAGCAATAAAGTACTACTGTAAAGATATGTAGATGAGAAGCAAGAACATTTTGGGACATCCAAAATGGAATATAAGCACTATAAATTAGGACGCATGGAGTATTAATTAGTAGGATACAAGGTCAAACTGCTCTCCTATCCAAACTTGACTCTTTCTTTCTCTTTTGTTATTCTTATTTTTTCCCTTTCTTGTTCAACTTCTCACACCTTTTATCTTCTCCATTACTCTCAAGTCTCAACCACTCCCTTTTCCCTCCATCTCCCTCTCTCTTCTCCCCTCCCCTTTTAGCTCCCTCCTCACCTTTGTCTTTTTTTCACTCAAAAGTAAATAGTAAAATTTTAGCGAGCCTATATATTTAGACTAAGATGAAAGAAAAAATATGCAGCAAGGCTAATTTCCCTCCTATATACCCTCATCACATTAAAAAGTCTCCTCCTACTTGGTCTCTCCATTGTTTGAAAGAGAAGAAAGAGAAAAAATGGTGAAGAACAGGAAAAAGAGGAGAGAGACGAAGAAGATTGAGAAAGTGAGAATGGAGGGGAAAGTAGGAGTGGCTGGTCGAAAATGAAGGGGGATTATATAGGTTAAGGAAGAGGATGAAGATGGAGGGTTGAGAGAAAAACCGGGAGGAAAGAGAAAGCTATGGGTAAAACAATAATTATACTCCCTCCGTCTAGAATAGTCTGAACACTTTCCGTTTATGTTTGTCCCAAATTAGTTTGAACACTTCCATTTTTTACATGGTCCTACTATTATATATTATTTCTTTTACACGTCCTTGGCCCACACTTTACCTTTTATCAATAAAAAGTTACCCAACTTTCTCTCTCATCTAACAAAAAAATACCCCACCAACGCCTATCACATCTACTTTTTAAATAAAATAACATTTGATAACCACGCTACAACTTATCACCTTAAAATATTTGTCCCAACAAGTGTTCAGATCTTTCTGGGACGGAGGGAGTACAATGTTGCAGGGGCAAAACCTTCCGCACACTGTTACTAAGCTACAGTAGACAAAGTTCTCACTTTTTAATGGGTATAGATTAAAAGCAGTAGATTTTTGTATTGCTCGCATGTTTTTATTCAAGTATACATACATCGTACATGTTTATTCCTTTCATCAAATTTTACCAATTTATTAGAATGATGTAAAAAGTGAGGTATACAAGTATAACAAGGTAATGTTCTTTTTATATTACTCTCATGTTCTTATTCAACTACCAACATGTTCTTTTAATTTGCTCATTAAATTTCACCAATTTATAATAAGTATTTATTATGTGAGGTGTACAAGCATAACAAGATAATTGTTATTTTTATATATTAATAGCATGTTTGGATTTGACTTACAACATATTCTTTGTTATATGAATCAATGTTTCTTTTTTAGTAATTAATGTTATTTTTTTATTATATATAAACCTATAAATCTAATAAATTATATATATAATCATGTGTTCTTCTTACTTGTATAACAAAAAATTTTAAATGTTCTTCTTACATTGTCGTCATATTATAAATAAACTTGCAGCATGTACTTTTTTATTATACTACCAAGATTATTAAAAGAACACCAAGAAAAAGAACATGATATACTACTGTGATGTTCTTTATAGTACATAATAGAAGAATACACCCGAATAATAAAGAACACGCAATATAAAGTCAAGTAACATGTCCAATCTTTATTCAAATGGAAGAACGTACCAGACTAAACAACACAACACCGTCAACACGTCTAATATTTATTCATAAAAGAACATACAATTTAAAATTAAAGAACATACAATTTAAAATTAAAGAACATACTTTCTCTGTAAAAAGAACATATCTAATTTATAAAAGAACATGGGCCTTATACCAGAAGAAGGTACATTTAAAATAAAGATTATGTATTTTTAAGGTCAAGGGAACACATAATTCACAATCAAATAACACGTCTAATAATATAAAAATTATGTATTTTAATTTTATGTTTTTATTCATTATTATTATTTTTTATGGATATGTGTTTCAAAATCATCATATGTACGTGTTCTTTTATAATCAATATGGTATTCTTTGTTCTAATATGTCATGTTCTTTTTATGTTTTTATTCATTTTTTTAACACTATCTAGTTTTTTGTTACCCAAGTATTATATGCACGTCTTTTATTATCAGAATGGTGCTCTTTAGTTGATTCTTTCATGTTCTTTGCATATGTATTTTATTTTGTTATGATTTACAGTGTGTTTGGTATTTTTTTAGTAAAGGAAGGGAAGGAGAGGGAAGAGAAGAGAAGGGAAAGGAAGGGAAATGAAAAAAACTAAACTCTCTAATGTTTGGTTAATAAGAAGGAAGGGAAATAAATCTTATGTTGAAGAAAAGAAAAGAAAAGAAAAGGAAGATAATTGACATTATGACTTATTTATGTAACTAGTGATTCCAATATATAACAGCTTGCAACAGCTCATCTGGGATCCTAAACCTTTCTTATGACCTTCGATTGCGGGGACAAATCCCTTAATTCTTTGACCTCGACCGACTAAATCAATCAATAGCAGAAGTGTTTTTCTTTTCGATTGAGCTCCAAGAAAGAGATGAAGAAATGTACTATAGTTATTTTTTCTTATGCTGTCAAAATGTATCTCATACTTGAGAAAACTTGGGAGTAAACCAAACAATTAGTAGTTACTTTTTTTAGAGAAGCACAATTACCAGTTACTTTAGCACACTATTTTAGCATTGTTTTGGAGTAAACCAAGATATATGGCTTGAAATCATGAAGTATAGGTGGGAGCGGCACAACTATGGATGAATGTGAGTTGAGAGAAGATAAAGGGTTATTATGTACAGTGTAATTTTTGGAGGAAGAATTATAGGTGGGAGGGAAAAAAATAACGTGATGGAGGAGGTAAAATTTGGAAAAAGATAAATCAGTTTTTGTTAATAATGTCTTTTCTCCCAAATTCCTCCAATTTTGGGAGGAAAAGGAAGGGGAGATTTATGAGGTTTTCTTCCCTCTCACTTCCTTCCCTTTCCAATTAAATCCCTTATTATTATTTTTACCAAACATAGAAAAGTCCCTTTTTTCTTTCCGTTTCCTTTCTTTTCCATCCAATTCCTCCCTACGAAACATGTTGGAACATTTATAGGGTAATGGGTTTTGTTAGCTCATATGAGTATATACTAGAAGAGGAGGAGGTCTAGTATGTTGAGATTAGAATGCGCAAAATCACGTGGATTAAATCAAGCAAGACAGAGGGCTGGTCACGAGTCGCGACATTCGTCGCGGGTCGCGACCAGGAGGCCGTCGCGGGTCGCGACACCTGTCGCGGGTCGCGACCAGCGCCCTTTCGCGACTCGCGATCTGTATCGCGGGTCGCGACGTGTATTCTGTCTTGGGCGTGAAATTTTGCGTGGACGGTTTATAACCGTTGTAATGCATTTGTGATCCGTTTTAAGATGATTAAGTACTCTTAATCAGGGGATTAAAGAGGGATGAATGCTGTAACAGCTCTAATCAAGAGGGAATATGTAATATTACCCTTGTTATTCATATGAGGAGAGAGAGGAAAATCAGATTTTCATATTCTAATCTTCTTGCTTTGCTTGAGAGAAAACTTGCTACTTTCTCTTGAGTGTTCTTCACAAACATCAAACACAAAGTTCTTGTTGATTCACTTAGAAGATCATCTAGTGAATTGTTTTCTCCATTGTATCTCATTAGTTATTTCGTGTTAACCCTGGTGATCCTAGAGGGGCGAAATTAAACTAATAGGAAAGCGTAGTTTCCGTGCCTTGGAGTGGATATCCGGTTCCCTTGTTTGTTCTCTCTTCTAACAATCTATTAGTTTAATTTTCTTTCATTTCGGATATGGCTCAATCACTCAAGGACATGACTATGAACTTCCAAAAATTGGATAAGTTTGAGGGGGTGGGTTATCGAAGATGGCAAAAGAAGATGCACTTCTTGTTGACAACTTTGAATGTGGTGTATGTTCTATCAACACCCATGCCACCATTCCCGAAAGATGGAGAGGAAGAGTCCGTGGAGACTACAAGGAAGAGGACAAAGTGGGAGAATGATGACTACATTTGCCGGGGTCACATCCTCAACTCTCTTCACCGACCCTTTGTTCGATCTCTATCAAAATGTGGAGAGTGCAAAGGAACTTTGGGATACTCTTGAGGCCAAGTATATTTCGAAGATGCTTCAAGTAAGAAATTTCTTGTTAGTAATTTTAATTCATTTAAAATGACTAATGATCGGCCTATTATAGAGCAATTTCATGAAGTTCATCATATTTTGAACCAAATTAGATCACATGGTATGGTGATGGATGAGGCTATTGCCGTAGCCTCAATCATTGATAAATTACCAAATTCTTGGAAAGAAACTAAGCATTCCTTGAAACATAGGAAGGAAGATATTTCCATGGAGCAATTAGGAACTCATCTTCGTATTGAAGAGGTATCCGGGCTCAAGATGGGGTTAAGGATACTACTCCTAGTATTCCTAAGTCTACCGTGAATATGGTAGAGGTTGGTGGGTCTAGTGGGACCAAGAAATCCAACAATAACAACTCTAAAACCAACTTTGCAAACAAGAAGAGGAAGACCCTCACTTGTTGGGTATGCAATGGACCTCATCTCAAGAGGGATTGTCCTTCTAAGAAGAAGAAGACAAAAAATGGACAACCTAGTGTTGTTCAAAACCAAGGTAAAATTGCACATGAACATGTAATTGAAGAAATGAATTTTGTGGCTATGATTTCGAAATTATGTTTGTGCAGGTTGATGATTCTTGGTGGATAGATTCGGGGGCCTCTAGACATGTGTGCAATAATAAGCACTTCTTCAAGTCTTTGGAAGAATTGGATGATGGTCCAATCTTGTATATGGGGAATGATTCTACGGTAAAGGCCAAGGGTATAGGCCAAGTAGAATTGTTGTTAACCTCGGGAAAGACTTTAACTCTCCTAGGATGTTGTTTATGTACCTAAGTTAGGAAGAATCTAGTGTCGGGGGTCTTTTGAATAAGTTTGGTTTTAAAGTTGTATTTGAATCGGATAAGTTTATAGTTTCCAAGGGTGGTATTTTTGTTGGACAAGGATATTATTGTAATGGAATGTTTAAATTTAGTATTAATAATAAAATTGATACTAGTTCTATTTACATGCTTGATGTTTCTTCTCTATGGCACAATCGTTTATGTCATGTAAACTATCGTAGATTATATGACATGTCTAAGCTAGGTTTAATACCTTCTTTCGATTTAAAGTTAGAGAAGTGTAAGACATGCATGCTAAATAAGATTACAAAAAATCCTTATCCTAGTGTGACTAGACAAACGGTATTGCTTGAATTGGTGCATAGTGACTTGTGTGATTTTCATAGTTCACCTTCTTTGGGAAATAAAAAATATATTGTAACTTTTATTGATGATTATTCAAGGTGTTGTTACATATATTTATTATTTACTAAAGATGAAGCACTAGAAAAGTTTAAGATCTTTAAGACCGAAGTGGAACTTCAACTTAATGAAAAAATTAAAAGACTTCGGACGGATAGGGGTGGTGAATACTATAATCCTAGCTATTTTAGTTCCATTGGTGTAATTCATGAAACAACCGCTCCATACTCACCTCAAAGTAATGGTATAGCGGAAAGGAAAAATAGGGTTCTAAAAGAAATGGTTAACACCATGCTTTCTAATTCGGGTCTAAATGACGGTTTTTGGGTGATGCAATTTTAACCGCATGTTATATTTTAAATCGAGTTCCTAATAAAAGGAATAAGACTACCCCTTATGAACTTTGGTGTAACAAAAAGCCTAATCTCAATTACCTTAAGGTATGGGGTTGTAGGGCAATTGTCAAATTGACGGAACCTAAAAGGAAAACTTTAGGTGAAAAAGGAATTGATTGCATTTTTATAGGCTATGCGGTACATAGCAAAGCCTATAGATTTTATGTCATTGAGCCAAATGATGTTGTCTCTATCCATTCCGTGATAGAGTCGAGGGATGCAATATTTGATGAGACTAGATTCTCATCGATTCCAAGACCAAAGGACATGATACCTAGTACTAGTTCCAATGTTGTGGATGACATTAACAATGATCATGATACTACAACACCGGAAATTAGGAAAAGTAAAAGAATTAGAAAAGAGAAATCTTTCGGACCAGGATTTTCAACTATATTTAGTTGAAGGGTCAAGGAGTCTATTGTGACTCAAATTTCATATTGTTACAATATGGAGGAGGATCCTAGGACCTTTGATGAGGCTATGAAGTCTCATGATTACGCTTTACGGAAAGAGGCGGTGAATGATGAAATGGATTCGATAATGGGCAATCATACTTGGATTTTAGCTAATTTACCCCGGATGCAAACCTTTAGGTTGTAAGTGGATTTTCGTAAGGAAAAGGAAGATCGATGGAACCATACTAAAACATAAGGCCCGGTTAGTGGTCCAAGGTTTTAGGCAAAGATATGGTATCGATTATTTTGACACTTATGCTCCGGTTGCTAGAATAGCTACCATTAGACTTTTGATAGCATTAGGCTGCGATTCATGGTCTAGTAATTCACCAAATGGATGTTAAAACCTTGCTTTCCTTAATGGTGAATTGGAGGAGGAAGTGTACATGAATCAACCTTGAAGGTTTTGTGGTTAAAGGTCAAGAGACTAAGGTTTGCAAATTAGTTCGATCTTTGTATGGTCTTAAACAAGCACCTAAGCAATGGCATCAAAAATTTGATGAGGTCATTTTGTCTAGTGGGTTCAAAATAAATCGATCCGATAAGTGTGTATATAGTAAATTTGATAATAACGGTAATGGAGTTATAATTTGCTTATATGTTGATGATATGCTCATCTTTGGGACCGATTTGGAACAAGTGGAAAAAACCAAAGTCTTTCTCTCTTCTAGCTTCTCCATGAAAGATTTGGGTGAAGCGGATGTTATTCTAGGTATTAGAATAATGAGAGGTAAAGGGTCAATTTCTTTATCACAATCTCATTATATTGAGAAAGTGATTAAGAGGTTTAATGAATCGAATTCGACTCATTTTGCTACTCAGATGGATCCTAGTGTACACTTGGTTCCGAGTAGTGGTACTCCTATTTCTCAATTGGAGTATGCAAGCTTAATTGGAAGCTTGATGTATGCTATGACTAGCACTCGACCGGATATAGCTTTTGCTATTGGTAAACTCGGTAGGTATACTAGTAATCCTAGTATGTTGCATTGGCAAGCATTGAGAAGAGTGTTAAGGTATTTGAATAAAACCTTGGATTATGTCATAACTTA
This sequence comes from Beta corolliflora, assembly GCA_947648045.1. Classification (NCBI taxonomy): domain Eukaryota; kingdom Viridiplantae; phylum Streptophyta; class Magnoliopsida; order Caryophyllales; family Amaranthaceae; genus Beta; species Beta corolliflora. The sequence continues at coordinate 109,826 of CANSZD010003725.1, read as the reverse complement.
CAAAAGGAGAACCTTCTATTCTAGAAGGTTACTCGGATGCTAGTTGGATTTCCAACAAGGAAGATTATTCATCCACAAGTGGATGGGTGTTTCTTCTTGGAGGAGGTGCTATTTCATGGGCATCCAAGAAGCAAACATGTATAACGGATTCCACTATGGCATCGGAATTCATTGCATTGGCATCTTGTTGCCAAGAGCGGAATGGCTAAGGAATGTGTTGAGTGAGGTTGACTTGTGGGTCAAACCTATGTCACCTCTTGCTATTCATTGTGATAGTGCATCAACCATAGCTAAAGCTTATAGTGAAGTCTACAATGGCAAGTCAAGGCACATTGGAGTTAGACATAGCTATGTGCGTGAAATGATAAGGAATAGTTGTATAACTATTAATTTTGTTCGGTCTAGTTTGAACTTGGCGGATACGTTTACTAAACCGTTGTCAAGGGAACTAGTGAACAAAATGAATAAAGGGATGGGTCTTAAGCCTATTGAACAACCTATGGTGAAGGAAAACTCAATTTGATGTCTAATACAACATTAGATCTCAAATTCAATGAGGAAAGTACTTCTCTAGAAGGTTGGGAGCACTTGTTTAACACATCCCGAGGTTAGTGCTTGTTACTACAATGTTAAGAGGTTGAATTTATTTCTTAATAAATCTTTGATAAGTGCTCAATTGTAGGAGCATGTTCGTAAAGATTTACCTATATAAGCTAGAGGTTTGGCCGCTTCACCAAGTCTAAGGCTTGACTTGGAACGCTTATGAATGGATATGGACACCAAGGCTTCATAGGTGTCGGAGGTTAAGAATTATGTTTTATGCTTATGTGTATTTGTATCTTCAATGATTTGTGGTGGTTATATGATTCAAAGCTTTGTCTATCATTATGATCGAAATTATTGTAAAGTTACTTTTACTAAGTGGAAATTCAATCGTAAGATATTTCCATGATGCATGAGCATGTATTGTTTGTGATTTATAGCAAGTTGAAAACTTTTCAACATTACCCTATAAATGGGAGGAGGATTGTTGGAACATTTATAGGGTAATGGGTTTTGTTAGCTCATATGAGTATATACTAGAAGAGGAGGAGGTCTAGTATGTTGAGATTAGAATGCGCAAAATCACGTGGATTAAATCAAGCAAGACAGAGGGTCAGTTACGAGTCGCGACATTCGTCGCGGGTCGCGACTCAGGAGGCCGTCGCGGGTCGCGACACTGTCGCGGAGTCGCGACTCGGCGCCCCTTTCGCGACTCGCGATACGTATCGCGGGTCGCGACGTGTATTCTGTCTTGGGCGTGAAATTTTTGCGTGGACGGTTTATAACCGTTGTAATGCATTTGTGATCCGTTTTTAAGATGATTAAGTACTCTTAATCGGGGATTAAAGAGGGATGAATGCTGTAACAGCTCTAATCAAGAGGGAATATGTAATATTACCCTTGTTATTCATATGAGGAGAGAGAGGAAAATCAGATTTTCATATTCTAATCTTCTTGCTTTGCTTGAGAGAAAACTTGCTACTTTCTCTTGAGTGTTCTTCACAAACATCAAACACAAAGTTCTTGTTGATTCACTTAGAAGATCATCTAGTGAATTGTTTTCTCCATTGTATCTCATTAGTTATTTCGTGTTAACCCGGTGATCCTAGAGGGACGAAATTAAACTAATAGGAAAGCGTAGTTTCCGTGCCTTGGAGTGGATATCCGGTTCCCTTGTTTGTTCTCTCATCTAACAAAACACACTGTTAGAAAATAGTATATATATATATATATATATATATATATATATATATATATATATATATATATATATATATATATATTATCTATGAAAAATCCTTCCACATGCGTTAGTTATTTTAGGTGATAGATTTGAAAAGTTCCATCCACATGATGCGTTAGTTTGTTTAGATGATAGATTTTTTATTTTATTTTAACAAAATATCTTCCGCAATATTGCTCCAGGCTTTGATTTTGTATTTTTTTTTAAATCTAGCTTTTTAACTGGTAAGACGGCAATAAAAGCCTGGGATGGTGCGTGTAATCATTGTAATGGTGAGCACAAATATGTTGTTCATGCTATTTTTCAATGCTCGCTTGTTGCGCCGATTTGGAATAATTCTCCTTTTTCTCAATATGTGGGGGATGGACCGATTTCTTCTTTTATGGAGTTCTTTGTCTGGATTTGTTCAAAGCTTGAAAACAATGATCTGCTTTCCTTCTTGGCACTCGCATGGGCTGCTTGGTCATATCGCAACTCAGTGGTTTTTGATGATCCTTGGAATAACATTGAAGTAGGAGCTGTCGGGTTTTTGAAGCTTGTGAATGAATACAAAAATTATGCAGCGTCGGTTCTTCGGGTTGTTGTTGCTAAAACTTTTCCATCGAGGGCTAGCTGGGTTACACCTGCAGTTGGTTGGCACAAACTAAATACAGAGGCTGCTATGTTGGGGGAAGATGAAATTGGTGTGGGTGTTGTTGTTAGGGATGACGGTGGGTCTGTTGTGTTGGTGGTTGTGAAGAAGTTCCGTGTGCGCTGGTCTGTGGCGCTTGCGGAAGCCAGGGCAGCTAAGTATGGCATGCAAGTTGCTCGAAGACATGGATTCAATTCCCTTGAACTTGAATGTGATGCGAATAATATCTCCAAAGCAATATTCTTGAGGAATTTCGATCGTTCCCCTGTAGATCTTATGGTTGAAGACATTTGTTTGCTTTGTGATAGCTTAGTTAATTTCTCTATTTCACATGTTAAATGGGGAGGGAATAAAGTGGCTCATTTAAGTGTTCGTCTCCACCCTTCTAATAGGGTGGAAGAAGTGTATGTAAACTCTTTTCCACAAGGTATTTTAGCCTTAGAGGAGCTAGATGCTAACTAATAATATTTATTCTTGTTTTCCCTAAAAAAAAAAAAAATATTTATTCAAGTGCACGGTGTGCTACATGCACCCGGGTGCACATACTAAATTGCGATAATTTATGAAACCTGTCTCTGATTTGTTCTCTGGTTTTAGTTTAGGTGCAAGTTGGAATTTGCGTTGTGGTGAAGATGAAAGAAAGTAAAAAATTGAGGAGAGGAAAAAAGAAGAAGAATAAGGGAAAACCAGCGATATGCTTGTTCGTGGAGCACGGATGTCCGGAGATGGGACATTCAATATACCTGCTTGAACCGACGGTTGATTTAGAAAGGGAAATATCGCCGGTGTTAACCTTTCGAGAGAAGGACAGTTTCCTGATGCAGCCGGCGTTGGTGAACCTGGGGGCTAAGGTATACTTGTTTGGCGGGTCCAATGAAGAATTAAGGGAGCCAAAAAGGAATGTTGTTGAGGTCCAAGTTTTCGACACCGAGCAACCGAATCTAGGAATTAGGTCGGTGGCTCCCATGCACACCGGCAAGCAGTTTCCCTGCGTTGTGGTTGCGGACGGCATGATCTACGCCCTTGGTTTGTCAGGGTGTGAAGGTACCAGCGTTTTCGAGCGCTATGATCCTATTTCCGACAAGTGGCAAATCCTCCCGGATCCTCCCATCCCCTTGTGTGTGAAGAGCGCTGCTACTGTGGTGAGTCGCCGCGTTTTCATACGGAATCCTTGCCTCATATTCAACCTGGACTCCCTCAAATGGGACCCTCTCCCTCCTCCCAGCTTCACCCTTCGTTTCCCTTATGGCTCCCTCTACTCAGAGGCTGAGGCTTTCTGGAAGCCCGTGTAGGAATATATAGATGCATATAGCGGAATTTCAGGAAACAATTTCCTAACATCTATCATAGGATCGCAGACATAATCAAACATATGAATCATTCAATAGGGATTAAATATCAAACCTTTGTAGCGTGATTTCCCCGTTGTATGCAAGCTTTGAAGATCCGAGAGCCCCAAGTGTTGCTCCTCTAATCGGTCCACGAGCACCCGGTTGAACACCAACGTTTGCTAGAACGGAAGAGAAGAAAATCTCTTGCTTTTGATGGTATAGGCGCCGGTTTATGGAGAATAGATTTAGGGTTTCTCTTTCTCTCTCTAGTGAAAAGAAACTGACTAATGAATTGATCACCTAAACTCTAATATTATATCCTATATATAATAGAAGAGTCATAGGTTAGTTAGGAGAACTAATTCTCCTCCTATTCCCCTTAGGCCGGGCCCAACCCTAATCCTAAATGGATTTGGATTGCTTTGTCCAACTTGTGCTACAATGTGTGACCTCATAGGATTAATATATTTTAGTTATAGGCCCAATCATTATTGTCCTATTAATCATATTTATTCTCTAGCAAGAAAATAAGATTACTAAAATAATTAACTTTATTATCTTCATAATATTATTCCTATTTATATTTAGTAATTGCTGGGATGTCTAAGGACATATTCCTTCAATCTCCCACTTGTCCGAAGACAAGAGCGCAATGTTAAATTCCTTAAGTCACTTAATGTCAAATTTGATAACACAATGTTATTCTCAAATTTATGTTCCTTGATCTACGAGTTCGAACCGCTCAAATAAGGATTAACTCTTTAACCCTATTCCGCATGGCCATGCAATTTTCCGTTCTCGCTCATCAAGAGGCCCAGACACCATTCCTATTTAATAGGAGGACTTATCCACTCTTGTATGACCATAACTCCCACTCAATTCCTAGCCCACCCGATCACTTTGCCTTTATAACCTCCTTTTACGGCGCGGCGTTTAACAGTGTCAAAGTTAAACTAATTATATTGTGGTTATTAAGACATACTCATGTCTAAGGAATCCACTAAATATAGTAGTTCGATTCTACTTTTAGAATCTAATTAGGTCAAGTCTCAATGTATCAACTATACATCCATATAATCAATTAGACATCTCTATGTCTCCATAGCCCATGGAACTGCGCTATCAATTAATTATATACTAGCCTTTTACATAAATCACTTATGTCCAATTTAGTGATTTAGACTAGGGACTTTAAATAAATTGTGATTTCCGTCCACTTTATAGGGTTCCATTATCAAAACGTTTTCGATAATCCTATTTGAAAACACAAATTATTTGGACATTTTATTTAATACTAAACCAAATAATTAAATAAGAACGAAATTTTATTGATAAACATTTCAAAGCATAATAAATGTCTTTACAATTGTAAACATGAAGTAAACAACCTAAAGCCATTCTCCCATATGCTTAAGCCCCATAGACCTAGTATGACACTCATGCTTAGGTTGAGCAAGCGGTTTAGTCAGAGGATATGCTATATTATCCTCAGTATGAACCTTGCTTACATATGTGTATCCAGTAACAACTAACTCCTCATCTCCACCATATACCAAAAATTATCCTTAGTCCTTCGCAAGTACTTAAGGATGTTTTTCGCTGCAATCCAGGTGCGCATCTCCTCGCATATACTCAAAGCATATGCAACATCCGGTCGAGTGCATATCATGGCATACATAATGGATCCTACTGCGAAGCATAGGGAACATTACTCATACGCTTGACCTCATCAGGACTCGAAGGACACTGAGTCTTGCCAAGTGTTATGCCATGTTGCATGGGAATGAAACCTCTCTTGGAGTTTTCCAGCTTGAACCTTGCAAGAACCTTATCAATATAAGTCTCTTGACTAAGTCTAATCAGCCTCTTCGACCTATCTCTATAGATCTTTATTCCCAATATGTACTCAGCCTCTCCTAGGTCTTTCATTGAGAAACAATTTTTAAGCCATTTCTTGGTCGACTCGAAGCATGGTCTTATCATTTCCTATGAGAAGTATGTCATCCACATACAAGACCGGAAAAGTAATACTACTCCCACTTAACTTCTTGTATACACAAGATTCCTCTTCATTTCCGAGAAAGCCAATTTTCTTGATCGCCTCATCAAATCGAGGTTCCAACTCCTTGATGCTTGCTTTAGTCCATACATGGACTTCTTAAGCTTGCATACCCTCCCTGGATTTTCTAGATCTTCAAAACCTTGAGGTTGTGTCATGTACACATCCTCTTTCAAGAACCCATTCAAGAAAGCGGTTTTGACATCCATCTGCCATATTTCATAGTCATGAAAGGCGAAGAATCGCAAGGATTATCCTAATGGACTTCGAGCATGGCTCTTGGTGAGAAGGTTTCATCATAGTCAATACCATGAATTTGTTTGAAACCTTTTGCCACCAACCTTGCTTTGAAAACACTAATGTTCCCATCCTTGTCTGTTTTTCAACTTGAAAATCCATTTGCATCCAATGGGTTTTTACCCCATCGAGGCAAATCAACCAAGTCCCATACTTGATTTTCGGACATGGAATCCATTTCGAGTTTCATGGCCTCAAGCCATCTTTCGGAGTCTTGACTATCCAAAGCATCTTTGTAGCTAGTAGGCTCTTCGATTCTAAAATCGTTATTTCGAACTTTCGGTCAAAAGGAAATCAATATATCTCTTTGACGGAATGATGGTCCTACTTAGACCTACGTTGGGGAACAACGAAGAAGTTTCTACCTCACTAGGTTGAGTGACTTCGTATGGAGTATCTCCTAGTGGGACGGTAGGAGGTACGTGAATTGAATGCACTACCTCCCGAGCATTTTCATGCCGGGCCGCCTCGATGAGGTGTTAACCTCATCCATTTGTTGCTCATCTCGAACTTCTTCGAGATATACATTTCTCCCACTTGTTTTTCCGGGAAATAAACTCCTTTTCCGAGAAAGACACCATTACAGTAACAAACACTTTGTTTTCGCTTTGGTTGTAGAAGTAGTATCCCTTAGTCTCTTTTGGGTAACCCACAAAAAAACATTTATCGGATTTGGGTGAAAGCTTATCGAAATTAAACGTTTTACATAAGCTTCACAACCCCATATCCTTAGAAAAGACAATTTTGGAACGTTTCTGTCCACATTTCCTATGGTGTCTTTTCCACTACTTTGGATGGTGCTACGGTAAGTGTGAATGCCGCTTTGTTTCAAGTGCAAATCCCCAGGAATGAAATAGGAAGATCGAAAAGACTCATCATGGATCGAACCATATCAAGTAGAGTTCGATTCCTTCTTTCAGAGACGCCATTTAAGCGTGTGGTGTTCCTGGCGGAGTCCATTGTGAAAGTATTCCACAATCCTTCAAATGATCACCAAATTCTTGAGATAAATATTCACCACCACGATCGGATCGTAATGCCTTAATTTTCTTCCCAAGTTGGTTTTGTACTTCATTACGGAATTCCTTAAATTTTTTAAAGGATTCGGACTTATGCCGCATGAGGTAAACATATCCAAATCTGCTCACATCATCGGTAAAAGTAATGAAGTAACTGTACCCTCCCCTAGCCAACGTACTCATAGGTCCACACACATCCGTATGTATGAGGGCTAAAAGGTCATTGGCCCTTTCACTTGAACTTTGTGAAAGGAGACTTTGTCATTTTCCCCATCAAGCAAAACTCACAAGTATCAAATGATTCGAAATCAAATGATTTGAGAATTCCATCTTTATGAAGTTTCTCAATGCGCTTTGAGCTTATGTGGCCTAATCGACAATGCCATAGGTATGTAGGGTTTGAATCATTTGCTTTATGTTTCTTCTTTGTCTATGTTATAGATGTGGGTTTCTAAATCTAGCACATATAAACCATTTGATAACTTGGCGGAGACATAGAACATATCATTCAAATACGCGAGAATAACAATTGTTCTTTATTGTAAATGAATAACCTTCGAAATCCAAAACGAGGAATCGAAATAATGTTCTTTGTGATAGCGGGAACATAATAACAATTATTAAGTTCTAAAACTAATCCTGGAAGGTAAAAGTAGACTATATACTCCCACTTGCCAATGTAGCAACTCGTGCTCCATTGCCAACGCGAAGATCTACTTCACCCTTTCCCAATGTTCTACTTCTTTTGAGGCCTTGCATATTACAAATAATGTGCGAACCACAAGCGGTATCAAATACCCAAGAAGCGAGAAGTTGCTAAGTTAACTTCTATAACATACATATCCGAACTAGAAACTCCTTTCTTTTGATCCTTCGAGATACTTGGGGCAACTACTTTTCCAATGACCAACCTTGTTACGGGTGTAACAATAGTGCTCATCGGCAACTTTTGGTTTTGGTGTAACGATTCCCATATCCCTTTCAATTGCAATGAAACGTTTAGCATTCAATTTGTCCTTCGAAAGGACGGAGCGCAAATTACAAGTAGAATTGTTGGTGTTGATATTGTTGTTACTAGACATAATTACTACAACAAATAATAAAGCAAGATTCAATCAATGTTTATCAAGAAAGCAATAATTAAACAAATTTTAATTACTACTACCCTTTATTCAAAATGAAAGTCCCCTATTGAATAAAGAAATAACCAAGATCCCCTCCCACTACAATCAAACGGACTTTGGCCCTGCCTTCAATTTATAGTAGTTGAGGTAAGTAAACACTTTACTAATTATAACTAATTATAATTCTTGGTAGACGAGGTTAACAACTCTTTGTTTACTCCTATCTCTTAGCTTCAAAACCCAAAACTTTGTCTTTTGATGATTTTGTTGAGTTAAACCAAACATTAACATGTAAGTTTCTAAAACCTACCCTACTATCCCCGGAACTATGAACAACACCACTGCTTTGGCGAGAACCTATTACTCATGATCTAAGGCTTTATAGGTGTTGTTTGGGAAAGCGATTAAACTCAATATTACTTTTGGGGACCTAAGTTTACTAATATGGTCAATTAATAGTGAACACATGAATCAATTAACCACAAAACAAACTTAGAAGCAAGCATTTAAACAAAATAAATGCAAGAACATTATAAAAGCAATAATTAAAATGATCTAGTATGGCCCCTATACTTAGGAAAAATAACTAATCTTCATGAATCCTCCCTTGAATCTCCATGGATCACCATCCTTGAAACTCCTTGGATCCTCATGCTTGATTACATAATTTGAATTAAATAAATAACGAAAATTTAAAGTTACAAAAATACAAACGATTCGCGGATCGTATTTAATTTACATTCAAATTTAACGATTTGCGGATCGTATTTACTATCCTAATTTGGGCCATACTAGTCATAACATGCAAAATATAATATCATACATATTACATTAACCATTCACGCATTTATAATATCAACATAAAATAAATACAAACTATTTACTTATTAACAATTAATAAGCAAATACTACTTTCCATAATAATTATAAAACTTAACAAATTTAAGCTAGAAATTATTTAGGAAACTTTATTATTTTCATTCAATTACTTATTTAAATATGGCACTAATCTTTATTATTTACAAATTTGCAAAATAGGAAACTTTTGGATTTATGCTCAACTATAGAAAATCGAGATTTTCCTTAAAAATAATTTTTTTTTTTTTTAATTGAACGTTGACCGTTGACCGGCAGCACAAGGCTGCCAGTCAACGGCCAACCCAAAAACACCCCGCTGGAAACGAAACCAAAAAACAATCGAGCCACCGGGCTCACCAAATCGACCACCGGCCCGGCGGCCAAGAACCGCGCCGGCCGAAGCTCGAGATCACGCACCCTCCCTCGGCCTCGCCGACCCGGCCCGGCCGGCGGCACGTCGCGGCAGCGGCCGCTGTCACGTCCACCGGCGCGCCGGCGGCCACGCACCTCGCAAGTGCTCTGGCGGGTCGCGATACACCGAAGCGAGCTTGACCCATCGCGCCCGTGATTCCCCTTTGCCGCCGACCCAAAATCCCTCCCACCGTGGCTCCACCGGCGCGGGTGGGGCCACCCAGCCATGGTGGGAAAATCTTTGAATTTTGTAACAATTTACAAAATTGCCATTAAATCTTTAACAAACAATTTATATAAAGATTTAGCATTTTAATTAGGTCTTTATAATCCGAAAATTATGGCAAAAAATTTTGAATCACTTAACAAACTCAAACAAGATTTTTAGATTTGTTAAGATTAGATTTCAATGCTCAATCTATATTAAACATTAAATCTAAAGAAAATTCAAAATTAGGGCATAAACCAAATTATATCCAAAAATTCAGAAAATTAATAATTAAATTCCGAAAAATTCGAAAATAACTTTTAGGGTGATCTACTGAATTATCTTAACAAATAAAATCAAATATTTTAATTTTTATCCTTAAATTCTATGAATAATCAAATTAAACATAAAATTTAACCAAAATTCATAAATAATATGATAAAATTCGAAAATTAGTGGGAAAAATAATCAAATTATTTTCAGCCATCATATTATTCTAGATCTATGAGGGTGATGAACCTTAGATTTATTTAACAAATTAAAAATCAAATCTTTAATTGTTAACAAATTATTTCAATGATTAATCGAATTAAACATAAATAATTTTAAATCTAACAAAAAAATACTTATAAAAATCCGAAAATTTTGGAGTGAATTAACCAATTTATTTCGGCCATAATATAAAAAAATCGGAACTTTATAAAATTATTTGAGCATAAATCACAATTAAATCAAATATTTACAATTTCCAATCAATTAATATCAAATATCAATTATGCAAATTCAAGCCATAAATAAATCCTCCCTTAATTGAATAAAAATAATAACTTTGCATACAATTACATGATCATATGAATATTATGAATTAGGCAAAACTGATACCACTTTGTAGGAATATATAGATGCATATAGCGGAATTTCAGGAAACAATTTCCTAACATCTATCATAGGATCGCAGACATAATCAAACATATGAATCATTCAATAGGGATTAAATATCAAACCTTTGTAGCGTGATTTCCCCGTTGTATGCAAGCTTTGAAGATCCGAGAGCCCCAAGTGTTGCTCCTCTAATCAGTCCACGAGCACCAGTTGAACACCAACGTTTGCTAGAACGGAAGAGAAGAAAATCTCTTGCTTTTGATGGTATAGGCGCCGGTTTATGGAGAATAGATTTAGGGTTTCTCTTTCTCTCTCTAGTGAAAAGAAACTGACTAATGAATTGATCACCTAAACTCTAATATTATATCCTATATATAATAGAAGAGTCATAGGTTAGTTAGGAGAACTAATTCTCCTCCTATTCCCCTTTAGACCGGCCCAACCCTAATCCTAAATGGATTTGGATTGCTTTGTCCAACTTGTGCTACAATGTGTGACCTCATAGGATTAATATATTTTAGTTATAGGCCCAATCATTATTGTCCTATTAATCATATTTATTCTCTAGCAAGAAAATAAGATTACTAAAATAATTAACTTTATTATCTTCATAATATTATTCCTATTTATATTTAGTAATTGCCGGGATGTCTAAGGACATATTCCTTCAGCCCAGATATGCTTTCGACCCCGAAAATTGTCGTTTTGGAGAGACTCTCCAGGTTGTTAAGAGAGGACCTTTACCTACCAACACCAAGCGGTTGCTCAAGACCCCCCCTCAGGCTGCCATGCAACAGATTGTCGCTTCGGCTTCTGATTTGGATGACCCCGAGGTCTTCTTCGCTGATTACAGTTTCCGCCCTTGGAGAGACCTTTTCCACATGGTATCTTCTATCTTTTCTTTCTTTCCTTATGCTATATTCTCTCGTGGTGTTTGGATCAAGTTTTTCGAGGAGGTCCCTACGGAGACTCACACTGCTACCAAATTTCGCACTTTGGCTTCTCATGCCAACTTTATTCGCTGCTCTGTACTTGGCTCTGTTCCTCATGGTAAGTCTTATCTTTTTATACTAGTCCCTTCCCGCTTCTTGTTCGCTTCTATGCAGCTTATACTTATCTTTGCTAATTGGTGCTTGCACTAAGCTCAACATTTGGGAGCCTACTAGCTATATAGACCATCACTGTAGCTTTATGGATTGTTCCCACGATCTAATTTTCAAGGAAAAGGAAGAGGAAGAGTGTACTAGGTGGTGGCCAAATGATGGTCTTTTCATACTGGCTTAAGAGGCTGGAGATTACGAATTACGATGGTGGGTAAATAAGGGACGAGGGGGTTATTTTTTTTGGGGATTGGAGGGTGGCTTTGTATGAGAGACCGTGTTTGGGACAAAAAGGATTGTTGATTTTGGATGATCTTTACACTTTTTGTTCGGGCTGTCTTTTGAGGAACTAAGCTCACATTCATTATATTGTGTTTTGTTTAATGGCTTTTATATGGGGATCTGAGGATTCTAGATTCTTAGTATGGTTATGTATCCCTTGTCATTTATGGGATGATGCTAGCCACACCGACTCGAACTTACTAGTGTATCTGTGATTGTGATATCTCTGTTTGCCTTTTGGATAGGGAGAAGAGATTGTGATACTTATTTGGCTATGATCACCCTTATCTACGTTTTGACCAGGCATGCCTTTGTGTGATTTAAAGAGAGTGAACAAGGGATTTGGACTGACTTAAAATTCTGTGGAGGTGAGTTGGTTATGTCCTGGTTTACAGTTTGGGCCATTTTATAAACTTTTGGGAAATTGGACAAGTTCAGGGATATTCATTCGTTATGAAACTTGAGTTATTTTTATTGTTGGTATAAAATTTTAAGTCAGGCATCACTCAGGTCATTGTAAGATGATTGAGTAGATGACTGTAGCTTTCATTTTTTGGATTAAATGGAGCGACCTATATGGGATAGAAGAACAAACAACTGAACAATAGAGTGCCTTAGGTAACCTTCATAGCAAAGATCACGCTGTATTGGAACAACAAATCTAACAATGGCTATGCCAATGCATTTGTGGTAATTTTGAATTCCTGACTGCTCATTTTATGGGATAATCGCTAGATTGTTATTAATAACACCAAATGCAAAAGATAATTTATTACTCCTGTTTGAGATAATTAAGAAGATTGTTTTGGGAAGTCACACAGGAGGGATGGGAGAATGTACTAGTGGGAAAGAAGAGGATTCAAAAAGGCCATGGTAGCGTTGCCCACATGCTATGGATGTCTCTGCTGGCCAGAGAATTGAGGGGCCAAGGTCGACCAATGGCCATGTGTAAAGAAGAAGAAATTGAAAATCCTTAAAATAATAATGGTAATAAACTAATACTTCCTCCGTTTCGTTTTAAATGCAGTCTTTTCAGGTCAATCTTGTCCTTTCTTGTGTTAGTCTTCCGATGTTGATATTTCCATTGCACCTGGCAAATCTCAACTTAGGCGTGCTGTTTAATATCCTCGAAGTCAAAGTCCATTCAGTTATCTGTCAAGAATACCTCAGTCTCATTGGCAGCATTACCCGCAACTGTTTGAGATACTCTCGGCATCAGGCAGTTTTCTTGTTGGATGCAGTGTCCATTCCAATCTTCAGAGCATGCATTTTCAGAGCGCATCTTCACGGACACAACCTACTGTAAAATATAAGTGACAACTTCTACTTGATGCCCATCTAAAGACGGGAAGCCAACACTTAACAAAATGTTCGGCTTTTGTTGAATAACACGACATTCCTCACGTTCTCCAAAACAAGATATGTTAAAAAAAGCTAGGACCATTTAACTTTAATCCCTACTCCAAGCACTTTTGTTAAACCTGTTCATTCCTGAGAATCCTGAAGCATAATCAAGTTGAGATTAATCAAGGTCGAGAGTAAGGAGACATGCATATACATATACCTGACATGGTGGTCCACCATCAATTTTCTTGTATGATTCCAACTGCGTATTTTTTGAGCACATTTATCGACTCTGTAGAAATAGGCGCAGAAGGTTATGAATAGTTTTTTCTGGAAAATGAGAAGACTGGTTCTCTCTATGTAATCCCCTTTTCTCAGGAGGAACTCGGGATAGTTGTTTGGCATATTGGTGGCCTTGCTAGGATTGTTAAAGGTACACATTGTGGGTCAACTGCCAAGCTGATATGCATAGCTTTTGTGTTAAGGTCCAACTTCAAAAGTGCGCTTGTGAAGGCTGAGTGCTACCACATGTTGCATGAGGGAATCTTTAAGAGTGTTTCTTGTTGAGATTGTCATTTTCAGAATTTCAGCCAGTTAAGGTTTTGTTGTCTTGCTGCGGTTATAAAGGTGCAGAAGGAGCATAGTGTATCGTGGTTGATGTTTTGCTGCTGTCATTGAGCCCTCTCAAATTCTTCCGTAAATGATGTCTCTATCTGTTTTGGCCTGAAGTGTGAGATGTGGACAAGTTCTCCAATGATTAACCTAACCATCCTTCTCAGGGTACTACTTCTCTTTTTAGGTGGCTAGACCATATACATATTATGTTGTTTCTGAGCTGCTAGAAACGCATCCGCAAGATCCAAATACTTGTACTATGGGAGGAGAGGGGAGGTAAAGTGAGTGGAAAAGTGGGGTAAGGATACCAAAAATAGTAATGTTGCAGTTCATATGACATTTCCCAAAATGGGGAGTGTTGCAAATTTGCACTTGAAAAGAAATGGAGGAAGTATGTGTTTTGACTATTATATATCTGCAAGTCTTATAAATTTTTAGCTGAGTCTCGTATACTTCATTTCGTCGTGGATTACAATATTAGGAATGTTATGTTAGATAGACATTTGCATTCTTCTCTTCGAAGACTTATCGTCCTGCCTTTTCTAGCCTATAGCCTATTATGTCCCTTTTTTTTTTGGTATACTAGTATTAAAGCCCGTGGGAGGCACAGGGTTATACTTTTTTTTAATTCAAATACTAATCAAAATGCTTTATTTTATTTGTTAAAGGGCTGCCTAGATAGAACTTGGAGCTGGAAAGTTTTTCTTTTTCTCTATTAGTTTCATGCAGGATATCCAATATCCATCTTGAGTCATGGGAATGGGTTAGGATACACAGGGTCTTTTAGATTCTACAAAGGCCATATGGCATATGCTGATTAATTTGCGTATAGGTAGTTAATATAACTTGTTTTTTTTTAATTGTCTTGTACTATAAAAAAGAATAGGATGAGACTCTCTGTAAGTTTTCGGATAATGTTTTTTGTGTTAAACATATCTATGTGGTGTGCTCTCCCTGCTTCTAGTCTTTGCTGACCATATGCCTCTGTTAGTTTGTTGTCATCTAGCTGCATCTAGATGTTTGTCCTGTTGAATAATGGCATTGATGGGTGATGATAAAATGCCAGTTACTAAATACTGATATTGCAACATGGGTCAGATACCTATTTTAGATGACTTCCTTAGGATGGTGTGCGTATAAAGTCGTGTGCTGGATTTATGGTTTTTATGTTTATACATGTAGCGTGGATCAAAGCTCCGCTGGGGAAGAAGCTGCAGGAAAGCAAGCTCTTAAGTCATAAAGGAAGTGAGCTCCTCCAAATGGAAGCTAATGTGCTGGACCAGAGTTCGGAGGTGGAAGCAGAGAGGAAGGATGCTGTGAATAGGGAGACTGGGAATGGCAACCTGATGAAGCTTTTAGCAGGTAAGACTGAAATCTTTTTGAGCTTTGACAATATTGAGTATGGACAAAATGTGAGTTTTTAGAATGTTATTATAAAAGTTTAACTTCTTAGGCCCTGTTCTTTTAAGCGGGAGTAAACTGAATTGAAGTGAGGTGAAATTTATATTTCATGAATTGAGTAACATTCCCTCCGTTGTTTAGAGATCTTCATTCTAATAATTATACAAATAATACGAAGATAACAATAATAATTATTTTATATTAATTATAATAAAATAATAATAGTAATATTAGTATTATTAATGATAATTATATTCATTAATAATAATAATATCAATAATACTAAAATAATAATAGTAATAATTATTTTTATAATAAGTGTTTTTTTTATAATAATTATTTCAACAATTCTAAAACTTATCGCAACTTTTTTGAACTTATCTAAATTTTCTTGAACTTATCTAAATTTTCTTGAACTTATTAGAACTTATTTGAACCTAAATTAACTTTTCTAAACTTACATTATATTATCAGAACTTAAAAATTTCATGACTTATATTTACTTATTTGAACTTATCTAAACTTTTATGAATTTATCAGAACTTAAGTAAACTTATACTCCCATATTAATGTACCTACTTGGAATCTTAACACTATTTAAAGTTATATAAAATTGTCTGTCTTCTCAATATATAAGAATTAGGCAAAATTGGCCTCAACACCCTGAACTATAGCGCGGGTGCACCAAACAGCTTCAACTACGGCTTATAGCCAGAACACCCCAAAGTACGGTCCTGGGTGCAGTCCGTACCATAAATGAGGTCGGTGCCCAGAATTCTCACCGGATTCTCTCCCCTTTCTTATTTTCTTCTTTTTTAACCCTAATTTTTTTTACTTAAACAAAAAAAAGCGCATGCCTTCATTTTCTCCTTCCTCAACTGAACAAAAAGACTTTCTTCCCCAAATTCCCTCTTACTTCCCCAAATGCTCTCTTTCTTCCCAAATGAACCCTGAATTCTGAAAGAGTGAAATTCGCATAACAACAATGAGCTCAGCTTCATCTTCAAGTTTCAAGAAGAATTCAAATACCAGTTTAGGTAATGGTAGGGTTTACTGTCGACATCGATTGCCTGTAGTAGTCCAAACTACTTGGAAGTTCAACTACAATCAAGGAAAACGCTTCTATGGCTGCCTAATATCTAGCACTCGACTTATAGCCGTTGAGAATTCCGAAAACTGACCTCATTTATGGTACAGACTGCACCCAGGTCCGTACTTCTGGGTGTTCTGGCTATAAGCCGTAGTTGGGGCTGTTTGGTGCACCCGCGCTATAGTTCAGGGTGTTCAGGTCAATTTTGCCTAAGAAATATTATAGTCATATGGGGTCTTGTTTGATTCGTCTCATCGAATACTTTATTAATATTCAATTATTTGAATTTTATATAAATATATAATGAAAGATATTTAAAGTCAAAGAACCGCATTGACAAGCACGGAAAGTCAAAACATGAACAACGTAAAGGAACAGAGGGAGTATTATATTATATGAATTTTTCTGAACTTTTGAATTTTTGGAAACGTATCTAAACTTATCTGAAATTTTTTGAACTTATTAGAACTTATGTAAACATATTTGAACTTATTTGAAGTTATGCCAACTTATCTAAACTAATCTAAACCATTATGAGCTTATATGAACTTATAATAACTTATATTAATTGATCTGAACTTATAGATAATAATATTAATGAGTAATTATTTTATTAATAGTGTTTATAATAATGAGTATAATAGTGAGTATAATGACGTCTACTGAGCAAAACGATAATAAATAAATAAATAAATAAATAATAATAATAATAACAGTAACATCAATAGTAACTTATATAAATAGTTAAAAATTTTAAAAAACATTTCAAATAAAAGTATTAATAAAATAATTATTATAAATAGGGAAATTCCCAATGGTGACCTCGAACTTTCCGAGTTTCCCATTGGTGGCCCTAAGTTTTTTGTATTCCCACTGGTAACCCTCAATTATTGTTTTATTCTCCAATGTGACCTTATAAAGTAAAAAATCGTTAGTTTCATTAACTTTTCATTAGAATAAATGTATCGGTTTGCGTGCTTGAAAATTGTTTAGGTTTGCATGCCGCAAATATTGCTCGATTAAAGTTTTGGGACTCATTTTAGCCCTTAAGGGTCAAATTTAAAGTCTAAATTGGTTTCAGGCCTAAAAATTGGTCGGTAAAGTAATTGAGTGTCATTTTGACCGTTCAGGGTCAAAATTGACACAGAATGACTATTAGTACATTGGTTTGTGTGCAAAGACATTAGTTCTAACGGAAAGTTAATGGAATTAATGATTTTTTGTTTTTTAAGGTCACATTTGGAACTAGAACAATAATTGAGGGTTACCAATGGAAATAAAAAAACTGAGGGTCACCAATGGGAAACTCGAAAAGTTCGAGGTCACCATTGGGAATTTCCCTTATAGATATAATAAATTAAGAATAATAATAAAATTGATAATGGAAGTGTTGATAATTGAAAATGTTTTGAATAGTTTGTCGGAACTAAACTAAACCTTGAAATGGACCTGAAGTGAACTGAACTTCATTATAATTCTTAAAGTCGAAAAGAACAGGGCTTTTTGTACTTCATGTGGTCTCTCCTTTAGACCACTTCAATCTCGGTTTTTGCCAGAATTGAGATTGCTTAGATCAATTGCAGTTCGAGAAGAAGAAAATAGAAGGCTTGCAGCTGAGCTTTCAAGGAAGGATGAGCTTTTAAAGGCCAATGAGGCGGCGTTGGCAAGAACCGGAGGCGTGGTCGAACTTAGTGTAAGTTAGTGTCCCGTCTATGTGAACGAATTAAAGGGCTTAGCGTAAGTTAGTGGTCCGCGAATCTGCGTGCATATATTAATATTTTCGGAATTTGGGATGAACTCACTTGTAGGTCTTAAAACCCTGACAGGTTAGTGCAAGCCAATGGGTTTGGTGGCTATGTGCGTGAAAAAATTAATATTTCGGAATGTCTGGAGTTTGTATCTTTCTTATTATTATATGTTGTAATTTTTTTGTTCGATACAATGATTGTACTTTTTTTTACGGTACAATGATTTTATTCTTTCTATTTCCAACTGTTTGACTAATCCCTCATAATTAGCTTACATGCGAAAGATTCAAATAATTGGGAACTAAAGAATTTGTACACCCTTAGTCTCATAATAGAGTGTTGTTTCTTTTTTTATAGTTAAATTTTAAAACTTTAGACCGAATATTTTCATTAATATATACATACAAACATATCTATTTAAGATGATGTTAAGTTCAGCAATTCATCTAAGTTTTGTAATATTAAGTTTTCATAAATTTTTTAATTATGTAATTCTGAGGTTTCTTGAAATAAATTTATAATGAAGTGATCACTTTGTAGTAAATTTAGTTGATGCACTTTTACTTTGCAATTTACTTTATTTGTGTTTATTCCTTATTTTTAATATTTTATTTCTTTATTTACTTGTATTCATTTTATTTATTAATTTACTTTTTATGCACTTAATTTATTTATATTTCCTGCTCTTTATTTATATACTTATTTTTATGCACTTTAATTTTATTATTGATATTATTTCTCATTTATTTATGCACTTTATATAATCTATATTATTTATGCTTCTTATAATGTTGCTTGTGTATGCATTTATTCATGCTTTTTCACCATTTATTTATTGCTCTTAAATAAGACCTGCTATGATGTGAATCATGCCTAAAGAAGACAAATCTTGGGAAAATTCTGACTTAGGCTCCTTAAACATGATGACGTTAACAAGTGGTCATCTTAGTAAATTATGTGCTTAATCAAACTGCCTAGTAAGTAGTAACTTTATCGCTTTCACTATCTCGATTGCAAAACATGTATTAATGTACATGGTTGATTAGAAAAATAATAAAGCCAATATCACTTCGAAGTAGAGGCCGCAATGACAGGCGGATTTTAGGTTTACAACCTTATTCGTGCCCTCATTCCCGGATCCAAAATTTTGTGTATGACAAAGCAGGGAGTTATAAGTCCTTTCTTAAGGCACACGGGTTATGACTTATGAGCTCACCCTAAGGCTCATTGAGGACTCCTTCGGTTTTAAAGTAATGTTCACACCCTTACAGGAGCAAAAATGCAACGCTAAGGCTGCCCTTCTACGGGCGCGCCGCACCAGCTCGCACCTTATTATGAATCGCTCGCATGATACTTACATCCTCCTTCCTTTCGAGCGTGGTGGACTCGATAGTCCCCTTTCCACCCCCAGTCGACCTCAAATCATTCACTAAGGGAGTGAATTTCTCACATGTCCACGTCAATTTTTTTTTCTAATTATTTAGATTTTATTACGAAATTACAAATATCAATTGAGGTTACGCCACTGTGTATGAGTAGTAGCTTCTTACCCGGGCATGATGCCCAATTTTTTTTTATGTTTTAATGTCTAAATTCACTTCAATGTCATATATTGATTGATTGATTAATTGATTAATATAACCCAAATTATTTTTTTTCCTATTCATTTAGTGTATTATTATTTGTTTTTTGTAGCTAACCTAAATTAACTCCAAAGTGCTCGAGTCCGTTTAGACTTAACATGAACTCGAACTCAAGTAGATTAAGTAGTACTTCCTCCATTCTTTTATTATTGCAACATTTTCCTTATTTGGAAATTTCATATTAATTGCAACATTACTACATTTGACTATGTTTTCTCTCTATCTCTCTTCTTATCACATGTGCCCCTTTTTTCATCTCTCTCTATCTCTGTCATCACCATAAAAAATGCGTAACCCTGCATGTTGCAATTATTAAAGAACAGAGGTTTTACCAAAACCTAATTGAATTTAGAAATTCTTGTCACCTATTAAAAATTTCTTTTTCAAGTCAACTTGAGAGCTTAATTTTTTTTAACATAGTATATGTTGATTTTGAACTAAAGTGTTTTTGGAGATGAATCTCATGATATACTACTAAGAATTATAATTTTGTGATATTGGATAAAAGTTATGATTGCTTTTATGTTTGTAGATTGATAGTATGTTTAATTTGGAAATTTTGGAGACCCAATGAATTTAAGAGTTTAATAAAAACTGTGAAAATACTATATATTAATTAATTAACCCACCTAGTAGCGTGACGCAGTGCTTTATTTAGACTTTCGTTTAATTACCGAGGTCGTGTTATCTTCACCTTATATTGTTTAATAAAAATAAAACCAAATCATAAAAAGAAGTTAGGGTTAGTAAAATAACTAGTTAGATCCCATTATTTTCACCTTTAAACAATAATATTCAGGAGAAATAATTCCAGTTCAGTAAAAACCTGTTTTAATTAGTAAAAATAAGTTTCAATCAGTATAAATAACCTCGAGTCAGTAAAAATTAGTAGTTGCAAAGAAGAAAAACAACCAATTCTCTCTGTCCTTCCTCACCTATGCAGCGCTTCTTTCTCCTCAACCACTCATCCACCCCACAACCAACACCAGCACCATAACTCCACCTGCCACAATGCTGCCGCCGTTTTTTGCGCAAAGGGCTTGAGAATTCCGACATATTGTTGTAGCTAGACGATATCTTTAAATTCATAGATTTAATCAATAAAAACCCTAAACCCATCCCCCTATGTTTCCTGTCCACCATTCACGACCGTCACTGGCCATCTAAGAGATCTTGGTGGAGTGGTCAAAAAATTGGGAGGTTGAAGGACGATGGTGGACTAGGTCACTGGGATGGCGAAGGTAACAGAGGAAACTTGGAAATTGAAAATTAATGCGAAGAGAAAGGAAAATAATTCTTAGCCTTTGATTTGTTCTGTATGTGCGTTCTCAGCCACTGATTAAAACTCTACATTGTAGAGTTATTTCCAGAGGATCCAAACTCTCGTTCCCTCGGCGCCGAATCATTTCCTCAAGAAAAAGCTCGATTTGGTGTGTATCTCTAAAACTCATACTTGCAACTCTTTGATTGATTTCTGGTTGTCGTTGGTGATGGCGGAGCATAGAGATAACAAAAAAAAGCCTAAACCTAAAAGTAATAAACAACACGAAAAGATAAAGAAGATGATTAAACGTGTTTCGGATGATGAGGTGCGGGATTTTATTTGTGAAGTTCCAGAAGATGAGATTTTGGAACAAGAAGATTTTCCCAAGCCCAATATTAGAACACTCCACATTAGAGTGGTTGCATAGAAATATGGAGCTTTTTGGAAATCGGGATACATGGGAGGCTAAATGGAGGTTGCCATGACTACAGTGTCGATGTCGATGAGTGATGGAGATGCAACTTGGTTTTCTTCTGATTTATCGACATTGATCTAGAGAAGCAAAATATATATCGGGCAAAAATGACTGTCATAGTGTCTAAGAAAGCAAGAGAGGTAATGTATAAAAAATGGGTTTTTGAAAACGAAAGGAGAAAAAATAATCTAGCTGCATTTCAACAGTGGTGCCTGATTTTCCTAGTCAAACAAAACTTAGCTTTCACTTAACTACCTTAACTGCAAGTTGTTCTTCAAATTCGATGTATTTTGGAGTAAACTTATGTATGCTACTTTGTTTTGTTTTCTTCAAGCTCTTTGTTTTGTTCAAAATATTCCTATGGGTTTGCTTTGTTTTCTTCAAGCTCTTTGTTCCATTGTTCTTCCAATTGCCTAGCAACTAGTTCATCAGCTTTTAAACGTAACTCTTCTTTTTGTCTCCTTTTCTTCTCTTCTAGCTCCCTTTCTTTACGACGAGCTGCATCTTCTTTCTCAATTTTCTTTTGCAACTCAGCCCTTTGTTTATCAATCATTTCCTCGTACTTCTGTGTAACCTTATGTCGATCAAGAATTTTTGGCATTCCTCCCCAGAGCGACACGTGGCAGCACGAGAAAATTCTTTAACATGCACAAGTTCACTCGCGTCCTCAATATAACATCAATGCCGGTCACGACCCCCAATGATGCGGGGGGCTAGTTGTATGGGTACTCCCAAGTTCGCTATCGGACACACTTCTTGTGGCCGACATAAATAACTTAAGATGCGATCTCACCGAGAGGATCCGAGCCGTTTCTAATAATAGTCCGAGATGGTGCTCGCGGCCACAGTAAAGGAAAAAATAAGGGAATCTTCCCTCCAATCAGACTCATCACATTCATACACGTGTCAAAGGATTACGCATCCTGTCAGATGAACAGTACTACTATAAATAGCCAAATAGTACTACTGTGCAGGTACTTTTTCTAAACACTACTTTCTCTCTCGATCTCTCTCTCTAAATCCTTATCGGGCATATACTGACTTGAGCGTCGGAGGGGGTTTCCTCGCATCCCCCGATGATAGTTTACGTTTGTCTTCCTTGCAGACTTCCAGTCTCGGACGCCCACTCAATTACTGACGAACATCTCAGTGTTCGCCACCGTTTCAACACCGAAACAGCTTTAATGAAGACCATTCATAGCACTTCCTTTTAAGCTTCTTGAACAGTTTGTTTTCAGCATAGGAAACAATATCCAAAGCAATCCGACAGCGATAAAACTTCCTTCGTGCAGCCTAAAACAAACATTCAGATAATCAATAAACTAACCTAAAAACAGAATAAAAAACAGTGAATTATCTAACAAAAAGAAACAACCTTCATTCATCAGTTTTGGCATCGTAGCGACGTAGGCTTTGTTTAGTTCACCTGAAATTCTCTGATCTGAACTGATCTGATCTGATCTGAACTTATTTTTCTGATCTGATCTGATCTGATCTGATCTGATCTGAACTTATCTTTCAAAAAACATATTATTACTTTGTATTTCATTACTAGTATTACTATTACTATTATTTTATTACTATGCACAACTTTCAATAATAATAATAATAATAATAATAATAATAATAATAATAATTTTATAATAATAATAATATAAATAATATAATAATAATAATAACAATAATAATAATAATAATAATAATAATAATAATAATAATAATAATAATAATAATAATAATAATAATAATAATAATAATAATAATAATAATAATAATATAGATAACAAAATAATAATTATAATATTAATAATAATAATAATAATAATAATAATAATAATAATTACAGCATAATTAGTTTTTTTTTTTGAAAAAGGGCACATTAGTATATGAACATACAATTAAAAATAAAAGACTAAGGACTCTTGGGTCCAATGGTATGGCTTCTTACATGTACAACATAAAAAAGAACATCACATATCAAAATTATTAATTATAATAAATATAAAAAAGAACGATTACAAATGCCAAAAGAACATTCTTCTTCTTGAACACAAATAGCTTCAAATAGTGATATCAATGACATTTACAATAATAGCAACGATATTAATAATAATTACCGATATTAAAAATTAATAAGTACAACAACGACAATAATAATAATCTTTTTGAACAAATGTACTAGTAAATAGTAATATTATAGTAATAGTAATTGTATAAAGTAATAATAATAATAATAATAATAATAATAATAATAATAATAATAATAATAATAATAATAATAATAATAATAACAACAACAACAACAATAATAATTATTACAATAACAATAATAGCATTAGTAATACTAATAATCATAATAATCATGATGATAATAATAATAATAATAATAATAATAATAATAATAATAATAATAATAATAATAATAATAATAATAATAATAATAATAATAATAATAATAATAATAATAATAATAAGTTTTTAAATATAAGCATAATTTGAAGTTATCTGATCTGATCTGATATGATCTGAACTTATCTGATCTGATCTGAACTTATCTGATCTGAACTTATTTTTTCTGATCTGATCTGATCTGATCTGAAATAAGCAAAAATAAGGTGAACTGAACATAGCCGTAGCCTTCATAAAATTCCATCGCTTTTACTACAAACAACCCGCAATCATTTAACTCTTTATTGTTCTCCAAGGAAAATATATTGGTTTTCGTGGCCAGCGAATAACTTTTTCAGAAGCCATGGCATGACTACTAATTTTGAGGAATCCAACAAATATTTCCAACTACAAGAAAAATGAAAACAAAATAATTAGTCTAGAAAATAAATAAAAAAACCAAAAAACAGAAAACACAAAAGTGCATATCAGATAATCTACCAAATTCCCATAACCTTCAATACTATCATGATCACTCCGA
Source organism: Beta corolliflora (assembly GCA_947648045.1). Taxonomy (NCBI): domain Eukaryota; kingdom Viridiplantae; phylum Streptophyta; class Magnoliopsida; order Caryophyllales; family Amaranthaceae; genus Beta; species Beta corolliflora. Next base: position 85,329 of record CANSZD010003725.1, on the reverse strand, counting down.
TTATTAATAACCTCAACTGCTGAAATAATCTACAAAAATCTTGTACACTCTAGATAATAATATGCATTGTAAATCTAATTGTGAAATGTGTAGGACCATCTAGAAGTGAAAGGAGAAAAAGATGAGACAAGGAAAATAATAATCTAGATAAATCTAGTGTAATTAACAATGTGAGGCAAAGTTAGAAAATTCTGGAATATGTATGAAAATGCAAGTCGGTGGATTACCGACATACAATGCCTATATAAGCATGTATTGAGTTGGGAGCATGCAATGAAGATGAAGGAAAGATATCATTTGTCAACTATCCAATTAAAATAAAGTGTCCATATTTCTTTCTCTTCCCAACAACAACAATTAACTAACCAAAAAGCAAGTGTTGAATAAAAAATTCCCACTATACTTCCGCCTGATTTCCAACATTTGGTATCCGAGCCAAAAATTCCCAAAGCCTCACTACTTAACCAAAACATATTTAACCCAAACACAACATAGATCATAATGGCACTCAACAATCCAACTTTCCTAATTCCAATTTTTGGGGGTGAAAATTATAATTTTTGGAAAATTAAAATAAAGACAATGTTGAGGTCATATGGTTTATGGAGATATGCTATCAATGGATATACGGAGTATGAGGATGAGACTAATTTAACCGCAGCACAAAAGAAGCAACTCGAGGAAGATCGAATGAAGGATGCTAAAGCGTTGTATTTCATACAAAACGCGGTTAATGATACAATATTCCCAAGAATATTAAGGTCCAACACAGCAAAGGAGGCTTGGGAGGTCCTGCAACAAGAGTTTCAAGGAGATGACAAGGTGAGAAGTATTAAACTTCAATCTTTAAGGAGAGATTTTGAAAAGTTAAAAATGAACGAAGGGGAATCAATGAAAGATTATTTTTCAAAAGTAATAGAAATAGTTAATCAAATGAAATCATATGGAGAAGAAATTCCAGATGGAAAAATTGTGAAAAAGATTTTATTAAGTTTAACGGATAAATATGATAACATCGTTACTATTATTGAAGAAACAAAAGATGTATCAAAAATTACAGTGGAACAACTTATGGGATCCTTGGAGTCCCATAAACAAAGGAAAAACCGACATATCAATGAAGAGGTAGTTGAAACTACACTTGCAGCAAAATTTAAGAAAATATCCAAGAAGGATATTGAGGATGAAGACAAAGAGAAGTCACCTAAAGGTATGAATAAAAGATTATCCTGCAATATTTGCAAAAAGACCAACCATGATACTGTAGACTGTTGGCATAAAGGAAAGCCACAGTGTTGGGAGTGCAAGAGGTTTGGTCATCTAGGAAAGCATTGCAGGTCCAAGAAAAACAATGAGATTGCCAATTTTGGCGAAGAAAATCAAGAAGAAACTTTATTTTGAAGTTTGCCAATGACAAAAGCATTAGCGGGGAAGATTGATGACATGAGCACCACCAACAAAAGAAAATTTGAGAAAAAAAAATAAAAAATTGGGCGAAGCTGGTGACAAGAGCATCAGTAAGATAGTTGGTAACAAGAGTACCAACGAGAAGATCAGAAAAATTAAGAAGTTATATTGACAAGATGGAAGTTGGTAACACGAGTACCAACATGGGAACTCAAAAGCACATATTCTCTAGAGGTTGGTGACAAGTGCATCAACAAGATTTTTTTCTTTAAAAAATTTTGGAGTTCAAGATTTTTTAGATTAGGGGGAGTGTTGAAATAATCTACAAAAATCTTGTACACTCTAGATAATAATATGCATTGTAAATCTAATTGTGAAATGTGTAGGACCATCTAGAAGTAGATGGAGAAAAATATGAGACAAGGAAAATAATAATCTAGATAAATCTAGTGTAATTAACAATGTGAGGCAAAGTTAGAAAATTCTGGAATATGTTTGAAAATGCAAGTCGGTGGATTACCGACATACAATGCCTATATAAGCATGTATTGAGGTGGGAGCATGCAATGAAGATGAAGGAAAGATATCATTTGTCAATTATCCAATTAAAATAAAGTGTACATATTTCTTTCTCTTCCCAACAACAACAATTAGCTAACCAAAAACCAAGTGTTGAATAAAAAATTCCCACTATACTTCCGCCTGATTTCCAACATCAACTGCTTGCTTATTATCTTCCATCACAACCACCAAGGCAAGAAATGGTTCGATGATGAATTGGAATGAAGAACTAAAACAAAACAAAAAATTTATCTTATAACCTTGATCTATTATTTGATAACTATATATATATATATTGGTGCAAAATCAGTTGGTTGACTTTGCAAATAAGTTGATGCACATCCAATAGTTTGATATCGAATGTCTTGGGGGACTTAGCCCCCGGAGGTTACCGGTTTTAATTAGATAAAACCTTGCTAACGTACTTTGTTGCAATTTAATTTAGGATTAAACTACAACGCCTAATAAATTCAGGCGAAATGCAATAAATAGAGCAAACAATAATTAATCTATTAATTAAAGCACAACATTCCTATAAATGCCACAAACTTCGAGAAAGATTTTACAACACATAGAAGGATAAGCCAGGTTGGACAACTAAAGGGAAGACACGAAGGCTGTTACCTCCATGGTTCATTGCTTCAATCGGAGAATTAGAAACCTCTCGTCGCCAGAACATGCTCTACGTCTAACTCTCTAAGAAACTAAACTATAATCCCAGAAGGGGGTTGGCTAGGCTAAGGCTTGGCTACGCTAAGAAAAGAAGTAATGCAATTTGATGTGTGTTTGTTCGTTGTCTTCTGCTTGATGATCATTCCTCTATTTATAGAGAAACGTGGTACGTAACTTCTGTGTTTGCTTGGAGGGAAAACATTTGAATCAAATTTGAATTAAATCTCAACCGTCTTCTGGCGCTGAATAACTGTAGCCTTGCACATATGTCTCTTGTTAAACTGCCCACGATCATCCTTTGATTGTCCGTTCCTTCACTACCATTGACTTTCATCTCTTGATAGTCTTGATGGTCTTCTTCTATTGACTTTGACTTATGTTGGCTTCACAAATAGGCTTTATGCTCTAGTTGGGCATTCATGTTAAGGCGAAATTAAACCTTTGAGGTCTAATACAATGTACCATAATAAATGTAACTTGACATCTAAAAGTGGTGGTAACAAATTGCCCCCACGATTTGTTGAGTGATGTACTCGGCACCCACAAATTATGAGCGAGAGAAGGACGTTCAATGGTTATAGCCAATATCATCTAATAATATTCTGAATGTGACTTCTTCCATTGTTCTAAGGTGGTCAATGAACATTCTTTTAGGATGACTAAATTTAGTTGAAAATAATAATCTTTCATGTATTCCTTCACCTTGTTTTCTAGCCATTGTGAAATCCATTAAGAAATTTTCTTCAAGATGTATACTTGTATGATTATTTGGTGATAACCAACAATGACTTATATCATAGGCCATCGAGATCGTACCAAATCTGACACGCACATTTGTATTGCACCACATATCTTGATGATGACCCATCCACCAGTCTATAGACTTTTACTTTCTTTGTAGTTCCTTTGACAAAGAGCTTTCCTAGATATCTACAAGGCACGTTAGGTTTCCATATCTCTTCTGTAATGACTTTGCCCCATGACTTGCAAACCAGAAGAGATGTAACCTGATCATCCCTTTCAAGTTTAGGAAATATCAATTTTTTTACAAGATCTAAGTTGGACCCTATTTGGAAGGCCTTAGATTCTCTTTTAATTTCCGAATCCTGTTGTATGACAGGATTATTTCCAAAATATATTTGAATAGAAGAAATCCATTTAGTGGATTCGTTCTTTCGGAATCCATCCTTATCTCTAGATATGACATTCAATGCCTTATAGTGGTTTGGGCATTTTGATGGATATGGCATATTTTCCGGAGCAGATTGGTGAAACATGGAAAGATATGTGTAATCCATCTTTGATTTTCAGAATCTTTTTTAGAGATTACACATGTATATAGAGGTTTAAATGTTTCAATTTCGTCCAATAATTATCTCCTAACTGCCTCATGTTTTGGAAAGTAATATAGACAGTTTTTTTAGGGATTTTGGGAGGGGGGATTTTTCGGGTTTTTAGGATTTTTTTGGGTTTTCTGGGATTAAATGAACATGTGACATGCACGTGACTAAGTCAACGCCGGAATCTTCGATCAACTCCCCAATTCCGGCAAAATGTACTCTTCGCAATAAAAAACCTTGTAAAAGGTAATTTTTCACAACAATTTTTTTGTAAGGTACTTGTTCACAAAAAAACGTCATTTATAACGTACTTTCTAACAAAACCTATAAATTATTACCATGTAGAAAACTTAAAAGTTGGGGCTATAGGTAAACAATGAGGGTATAACTAATTTGCCAATTACAAGTAAAAATTTAGGATTTCAAGTTGAATTTTATTGCCAAAATTGCATCCCAAAAAAGAAAAACCTAGACTTCATCTTATCAATCTTCTTCATTCATCAAGACATCAATTAGTAGGAAAGAAACTCCTAAACGAAGTTTGCAAATTGTTCATTATATTCTCTCTATTTCCCTCACTCCTCTACCCTACCTTTTCTTCTCCATTTATATTTTTACTTTTTCTGCAAGATCAATGGTTAAAACTAAAAGGAGAGGTAGGAAACAAGTCAAAGATGGTGGAAAATCATGTTTGTCCACTTCTTTGATATATTAATTTTATTCCTAAAATGTACTTCGTCGTTTTTATTTTCTAAGTGTAGATTTGTACTCAGTCCCGTTTCTGAGATTTTGGAGGCCCAAGGGCGAACCTACATATTAGGGCCCTAATTAGGTCTAAATTTTTTTAATGTTTAATTTTTCGGTCCAAACCGAAAAAATAAACAGTTGTTTGGTCCGAATTTTTTGAAGTTATGATTTTCGGTCCGGACTGGGAATAATTTTCTTTGTTGGCTTTTACATAACTTCTATAGAAAATTTAATTTAACAATATTTTTATGTACTTTTTATGGATATTACATCAAAAAATTATTATTATATAATAATTCTTGGTCGAAAAATGAAGTAATAAAATTCAAAATTTGCAAAACTTTAAAAAATCGAATAAAGAACAAAAATTGCAGAGAAAAGAGTGAAATTACCCAAAAATTTTGAGTGTTTGGCATTGAATTGGAAAACAAGTGGGAGAATTGAATAAGAAACTGAATTTGATTGAAGGAGTTATAGGTTGAAGAGTAAGCGTAATTCTCGGCCGCATTTGCAGTATTGCAGTGAACTTTTCTTTTCCTTTTTTTTCTACTTTTTCTTTTATTCTCTCTTTTGCCTTTACTTATTTGGGCGATATGTTTTGGGGCCCTAGGCACCTGCCCCTCTCGCCTATGCCCAAATACGGCCCTGTTTGTACTAACATCGATGTTTACTAGTGCCCTAAAGATACTGATGTTTGTTGTCTATTTTTTGGTAATTACGTTTTTATGTGAAGATATTTCGACGGTAGTTCAACGTTTTGAATATGTTTATGAATTGTTCGAATATATATATGTGAGGATATCATTGCAACCCATTTTCTATCTCTGTGTCCCACCTTCACATTTGAATCATAATAATTTTGAATGGTGATAATAATTAAAAATGGTGATGAGTTGTTGTCTATTACTCTAACAGCTGCATGTATTTGAGCCTTTGAGGGTGTTGTTTTTAACCCTTGTTTGGTTGCAAAACAATAGGGGAGGAAGTAGAACTTATTAGAAATAAAAAAAAAAAACTACTTATTACCAATATGGCTATATGTTAAGTTGTTTGATTGGCGTTAGAGATGACAACGATTCAGGTCTAGGTCGGCCCATATTTTAGTGGACCTAAACTTGCTTCAGATCCATAGGGTCTAAAAATTATAACCTAGACCCATGCCCATACCCGTTGGGTTTTATGGGTCTACGGATCCAAATTAGGTCGGGTCCAAACTGGGTCCAAATTGGGTCTAAATTGGGACCACAATTACTTTTTTTTTATTAAAACTTTTCATTTGTTTACTAATAAAGTACTCCCCCGCCCCTAATTATTTGCAAAATTTGCTTTTTCATGGTCTCTAAGACACACATTTGACCATAAATATCTTTAATACCGTATTCGTAAAAATTATGAAATTAACATATTTGGAAACTACACGTTATAACGAATCAAACAAGATCTCAAATGATCATGTTTTGCCGTATATATTAATGGAATTAATAGTCAAAGTTGTAACAATTGGACCCAAAAAATAGAAATGGGGAAAACAATAAGAGAAGGAGGGAGTAGTATTTTATGCTTGTGATGCATGCATAAATTTTAGAAGGAATGTAAGCCAAAAATCCATAATTATCGGGTTTATCTTTTCAATTTGCTTCCTTGAACCTATTTTTGTGGGAGGGTCAAGCCTTATTATACCTTATTTAAAAATTTTCTACACTAATCTTAGTAATCTAAACTTAGTTTTGCTGAAATTAGGCCAAAATAATTTAAGTGTAATAAATTTTACATCAAAGTACACCTTTTGTCAGAAATATTTATAGAAAAGTGAGATATTCTACCCCTTGGCAAAGGCCATTAGAAGTCATGAGCAGTGCCATTAGTGAAATCTGAATGATAAGGATCATATCCGTTGATCATCTCATATAAGTTTTGCATATGAATTAGCTGTACATAATTATCCTCTCTCTTAGCTCATATTGTGGACATTTTATAATTGATTCCAATCCCTAGGAGTAAGTTAGACAACTGTAATATATGAAGTAACAATCATAGTGGTTATTTTTTGTAATCATTATAAGATGCAGACCCTTAACTCAGGGTTGGGTTTAGACCCATTGCCATCCCCAGTTGGCGTGAATCGATGAATTGGGGAAGCGAGACTTCTTTGAGAAGTTGGAATTCCAACGAGATGAGGGAAGTGGTTTAGTGACCCTCTCTATACTTTCTGTGTTGATTCGTAGGAAGTGAGAATGCCTTGTGTCTACCGAATAAGCGCATATCAATTCTTAGGAAATATACAAGGGAAGTAGACTTCCCATGGGAATTAATTTTCTATGAACCAAAGAAGGGCTTAGAATAGAAGAAGGGTGGTTCTTCTAAGGGATATCATCATTATGAGTTTTTGTAATCGAAAATGAAAATGCGGTAAACAATAAAGGATAGAGTGAGTAACATTCAATATTATGCTTGCTTAACTTCTTATGTTTGTCTTTATTTCCTACTTCCTTTTGTTTTTTTAGTTCTTGTTGGACAGCTAGCATCAGATGCTGAGTCAGCAAGTTCTCATTATCAATCAGTTAGTTGTTAATTGTTCAGTTTGTTTTTTCGTTTCCTCTTTTTCTCTTGTAATAAAATAGCCAGCTTAAATATAAAAGCTAGCTTTAGTTCTTTTATTATATTCATTCATTCAAGTCATAAACTTTCTCTCTCTTGTAATAGTGAGAATTCTTTCAAAGGAAAATAGTTCTAAGGCCTGAACTCAGAATTGAGAGTTGTGATGGCATAAATCTACTGTGTTCATTTTCTTTTACTTGTTTTTCACAAGTTTTGACATGGTATCAGAGCAAGAAGACTCTGGAAACAATCGTCCGTGTTCTTCCGCATTTTTTCTCTGATTTCTTTGGTATTTTTCGATCAAAAAATTATCAAATCGCAATCTGGTTTGATTTCTTCTTTTCATCTTTCAAATTGAAGTTTTATTTGAAGAATTGAGTGGAAAACGTTGTTTGTTTGATTAGATTTTGCTCAAGTTCAGCTGAATTCAGTATGAGAAATTGTTATACTGAGATTTAGGTTTTTTGTCAATTTTCTTGTAAAATTGAGGAGTTTTTCTTGATATTATTGTTAAGAATTGGTGATTGAAGTTTATGTGTTTGATAATTTGGAGTATTGCTGTAAAGAATTGATTGAGAATGTCTTCTGAAAATCCTGAAGGAAACAGTAGAGTGTTAGAACCTACTCAAGATCCTAACACTGTCTACTATATACATCCGTCTGATAACAACAATTACAAATTCATTTCTGAAGTTTTTGATGGAGAAGGTTACAGTTCTTGGAAACGTTCTATGATATTAGGACTGTCAACTAAAAACAAGATGTGTTTTGTGGATGGCACAATGAGAAAACCTCCTACAATTGATAAGAATTACAAAGCTTGGGTGAGATGTAATGATTTAGTTATAGGCTGGATTCTTGGAGTATTAGGACCTATAACTAAGAAGAGTGTTTTCTTCTACAAGACAGCAAGTGAGATGTGGAAAGACCTAGAAGATAGGTATGGTCAGATTTCATCAACACAGTTGTATGCACTTCAAGAAGAATTAAGTGCAATACATCAGGAGAGTGAGAGTGTGGCTGAATTTTTTGCCAAGATAAAAGTCATTTGGGATGAGTTTGATGATGTGAATCCGATACCAGTTTGTGAATGTGCTGGTTGTAGTTGTAATCTTACTGGAAAGTTCTTGAAGATACAGCAGGATCAAAGATTGATGCAATTTCTAATGAAATTAAAAGATAGTTACCAGCAGACTAGGAGTAACATGTTGATGATGCAACCATTACCTACACTTTCACAAGCCTACAGGATGCTGTTACAAGAACAGAAGCATAGACAGTTGAGTGATATACACAGTAGCAACACTGAATCCCTTGCATTTGCTGTTGATAGAAGGAAGTTCTATGATAATAGACCTGGAAAGTATGTTCAGTCTTCAGGAGGTTATAGTCAAGGGTATAAGAACAATTTTCCACCTGGAGATAAAGGAAAACAATCTCAGTTCAAGAGAAATTTCAATCTAATATGTGATCATTGCAAGATGACAGGGCACACAATTGATAAATGTTGGAAAATAATTGGTTATCCTCAGAAGAAGTATGCTAATGCAATCCTGAATGAGGAACAAGAAGTTCCAGTTGAGAATATTACTGCAACTTTCAGAAAGGAGCAGTATAGCAAGTTGATGAATATGCTGAATTCAGGAGATTCTGACATTAATCAAGAAGAATCCAATCCTAGAAGTGCTTACTTTGCAGGTAAAGTTTGCTTACTTTCTCATTATAAACATGGATGGGTTATTGATAGTGGTGCAACTGACCACATTTGCCATGATATAAACATGTTTGAAACTATTTCTGTTTTGACATGTTATGATAATACTATAACAATACCTGATGGAAGCAAGGCTTTAATCACACATATTGGCACAGTTAGGTTGTCCAAACATATAGTGTTAAATGATGTCCTATATGTTCCAAATTTTCAGTTTGACCTCATTTCTGTTCACAAGTTGTGTAAGGATTTAAAGTGTCATATATCTTTCACAAATGACACTTGTGTGATACAGGATCCCACCTTGAACAAGACAACTGTTCTTGGCAAGCTCCAAGGAGGGCTTTACTTTGCTGAGAAGAGTCCTGGTACAAATAATAATAAGACTTCTGACAAACATGTTGTCACAGTTGCTTCCAGTGCTGTTTTTTCCTTGTCTTGTTCTGTCAAGCAAGATGTTAAGCTTTGGCACTTAAGATTAGGTCATGTTCCCTTTCATCAAATAAAACATGCTATATCTTCATTACCTGATAATGTTGTATTAGATGATATTTGCCAAATCTGCCCTATGGCAAAACAGCCTAGGTTGTCATTTCCTACAAGTTCTATTAAAACTTCTTGTCCTTTGCAAATGCTTCATGTCGATATATGGGGCCCCTATAAGCATAAAACTTATGGTGGATACTCTATGTTTTTGACCATTGTTGATGATTTCACTAGAACAACATGGGTTCATTTACTCAAGTTTAAATCTGATTCTGTGAAGATTCTTGAAAATTTTGTAGCTTATGCTGAGAAACAGTTTGATTATACTGTGAAGTGCATTAGGTCAGATAATGCTAAGGAGTTATGTGAAGGATCAATTGTTTCTTTTTACACTTCTAGAGGTATAGAACATCAAACAAGTTGCAGTCACACACCACAACAAAATGGTGTGGTTGAAAGAAAACATAGACACCTTCTTGAAGTTGCAAGGTCTTTATGTTTTCAATCCAAGTTACCTGTAAGATATTGGGGAGAATTTGTTATGTGTGCAGCATATCTCATAAATAGAATGCCTCTTCCAGTTCTTAAAAACATTTCTCCTTATGAGCTTTTATACAAACAAAAACCAAATTTACATCACCTTAGAGCCTTTGGTTGTTTATGTTTTGTTTCCACAACCAAAATTAACAGAACTAAATTTGACCCAAAGGCAGATCCTTGTGTCTTCATTGGATATTCCTCCACACAAAAAGGGTATAAAGTTCTTCATCTTAAAGATTACACTATTACAATCAGCAGGGATGTTGTGTTTCATGAGAAACACTTCCCATTTCATGTTTCTTCTCAGTCTCCGACTTCACCTCTTTTTCAGTTTTTTCTGCCACAATCCAATCAAGATCACATTTTCTTGGACCCTTTCACTCCATACTATGAAGGTTATCCTTCTCCTACCACAAATAACACTACTACATCTGCTACCAACACTTCAAATACATCTCCTTCATCTATCTCCTCTACTCCTTCAAATTCACCTTTACCTATCAATGATATTACTGCCACTGATTCTCTCCTATTTTCTTCTTCTTCTTCTACATCTTCATCTTCCATTCCAATTTCCTCTTCCACAGTTCAAGACATTTCTCTTCCTCCTAGATCTAAGAAACAACCAGCATGGTTTCAAGATTATTATTGTGGTTCTGTCACACATAATTCTCCCCCTGTCACTAATCACTGGTGTAACTTGGTTTGCTATGATCACCTTCTTCAGTCTCCTCAGGCTCTTATTGCTCATGTTCCTTCTCTTGTTGAACCATCTTCATATGCTACTGCATCTAAAGATCCTGCCTGGGTTATTGCCATGCAACAGGAGCTCACAACTTTAGATAAAAATCATACTTGGCTCATTGTAGATTTACCTCCTGGCAAAAAGCCAATAGGATGTAAATGGGTGTATAAAGTTAAGCTCAAGTCTGATGGATCTTTAGAGAGGTACAAAGCAAGATTGGTTGCTAAAGGGTATAATCAAAAACATGGAATTGATTATGAGGAGGCCTTCTCTCCTGTTGTGAAGATGGCAACTGTTAGATCTGTCATTGCTCTTGCTGCTTCTTCTGGTTGGATATTGTATCAACTTGATGTGAACAATGCGTTCCTTCATGGGGACTTATATGAAGAGGTTTATATGCAAGTTCCTCAAGGTCTTTCAGTTTCTCCAGGAAAGGTTTGCAAACTCACTAAATCATTGTATGGCCTTAAACAGGCTTCAAGACAATGGTTTGCTAAACTTCACCATGAGTTGTTGTTGCAAGGTTATGTTCAATGTAAAAGTGATTACTCTCTCTTCATTAAAAGGCAAGATTCTTCCATTACTATTGCTGCCATCTACGTTGATGATATCATTTTAACTGGAAATGATTTAACTTCTATCAACAACTTAAAAGCTCATCTTCATGATGTGTTTAGTATTAAAGATCTTGGCAAGTTGAACTATTTCTTGGGTATAAAGGTTAATTACCTTCCTTCTGGTATTGTTCTTACCCAAAATAAGTTCACTAAGGAACTTCTTGCAGACTCAGGCCTCGATTTTACCAAACACACTGTCACTCCTCTTCCAGTTAACTTCAAATTACAAGCTACAGAAGGTTCTCTTCTCCCTGATCCTCTTATCTATAGGAGTTTGGTTGGTAAGTTAAATTTTTTAACTAATACCAGACCTGATTTGGCCTTCACTGTCCAAACCTTGAGTCAATATATGCAAGCTCCCAGGACCTCTCATCTCAGTGCTTTACATCATACCCTCAAATATGTAGCTGGTACATTAGGCCAGGGCATTCTCCTTAAAGCTTCAGATCAGCTTGTTCTTCAAGCCTTTTCAGACTCGGATTGGGCCGCTTGTTTGGATTCTCGCAAGTCCATTCTTAGGTTACATTCTTCAACTTGGTGGATCCCCTATATGTTGGAAATCAAAGAAACAGGCTACAGTTTCTAGGTCCTCTTCAGAATCAGAATACAGGGCCATGGCTAGTGCAGCCGCAGAGGTAACATGGCTTGTCCAACTGTTGGGTGAACTTGGCATTACCAACTTAAAACCAGTAACTCTCCACTGTGATAATCAGTCTGCTATTCACATAGCAAAGAACCCAGTATTCCATGAGAGGACAAAACACCTGGATATTGACTGCCACTTCACTAGGGAGAAGGTTATTGAAGGTTTGATTCAGCTCACTTACCTACCTACTTCCTCTCAGCTTGCTGATGTTTTTACCAAAGTTCTCCCTTCTATTCCCTTCAAAGATCTTCTTGCCAAACTTGGTTTGTTCACTCCACACCCAAGTTTGAGGGGGGGTGCTGGACAGCTAGCATCAGATGCTGAGTCAGCAAGTTCTCATTATCAATCAGTTAGTTGTTAATTGTTCAGTTTGTTTTTTCGTTTCCTCTTTTTCTCTTGTAATAAAATAGCCAGCTTAAATATAAAAGCTAGCTTTAGTTCTTTTATTATATTCATTCATTCAAGTCATAAACTTTCTCTCTCTTGTAATAGTGAGAATTCTTTCAAAGGAAAATAGTTCTAAGGCCTGAACTCAGAATTGAGAGTTGTGATGGCATAAATCTACTGTGTTCATTTTCTTTTACTTGTTTTTCACAAGTTTTGACAGTTCTAATATTTCTACTTTTCACGTTTGCGAACATATAATTATGACCTTTTATATATCAAGTTATACATTTGTAAAAGTTATAAAAAGAGGATATTTGGAAACTACAAAGTGAGAGGAATCTAACAAGAGTTTAGGTATAACTAAAAGAACGGAGGAAGCGTTAGGATTGTCATGGTAATCTGCACTGTAGGCTGCTCACTTATATGGTCTCACCTATAATGAAACTTGATGGGTGTTCTAGTGATCATGGGTCTATATGGATATGATTGTAAATGAAGATATCCTTGTAATCATGCTACAAATCAGAAATGATTGCTTGAAGGTGACCTAATTTGTGATGTGTCCAGATTGTGCTTAGGCTTCAGCAAGTATCTGTTATGCTTAACTAGAGTGTACATTTGTCCTCACGAACAATTTGAAAGGTGACCATTATTTACTGCAATAGTCATGTTAAACCACTGCCATGAAGTTCCTTTGCAGATATCATAAGCATCACTCAGTTTATTTTTAGTAGCTACTAGCTGGCTTATCAATTATCATCACTTATATAGTACTTAGATAGCACCCTCGCTTTTTTTTTCCTCCCCTCTGGAGTTAAGTCCAACAAAATATTCTACTGATTGCAAATCCTAAAGGAAGTGTGAGGGAAGGACACAGAGAGAGAAAATGGAGACTATAAAATTCTGGGAACAAGTAATCAAACTAAAGGCTTTATAGCTGGATGTGCTCAAGCCTCAAATAGTCATGTGTTTTATTTTAATAATTACTTAACTCTTTGATTGCATACCTCTTAAATAGTTTGTACATTGATTAAGTACACAGGTTTAGTCAAAGGCATCTGTGAGGTTTAGCCTCAAATAGTCATGTGTTTACTTAACGCTGTGTACTAAGTACACTATTTAGCTAGGTGGGAAACGCTGTGTACTTAATTAGTATGTACATTAATTTCATACTACTCAAGCCTCAAATGGTTGATGGTTTAGTCATGTGCTGGTTTGCAGGATAGCAACATTTTAGATAATGATAGACAATTTCAGGATAGCAACATTTTAGACCAGAAAGGACGTTGAAAATACTCAATAGTCGTCGTATTTTGTACTTAGAAAAAGTCAAAGTAATGTATTACGTTTTGGTAATGGTGTAGATGGTCATTGATCTCAAGCCATCTTGATGTTCATTGTACAAATAGACTATTAGGGATAAAAGGTTGCATACATTTGTAACCACCCCCCCCCCTCAATTCTTTCTTTACAGGTTTTATAGTTTATATTGGGTAGTTGTTGTCGTGGATGTAGATGATCTAAATGCACTCCATACATTTAAAATCTCCTAGTGATTGTGATCTTCATTTTTTCTAGATTTGAAGCAATCATTGTGCGGAAACAACATAAACTTACTAAACTGCAATAATAGAAATGGGCTTTGAATGATTGCACAAGCATACTTTCTTAAGGAGTTTGCCTGTAGTTTCAAGATACTAACCATGAATTGATATCTAGCTGTGATTCGTTGGAGTTCTCCCTCTCATGTGCATTGTTGTCTTGAGTGGGGGTAGGGGGACCTTGTTTGGCTTTTTAATTGGCATGTCTGTTCTTTAGATGTGATAGGGGTATTTGACCTTTTCCAATCCAAATTCAATGTAACGCACCTTGTTTTGACTAGTTTTTTGTCGGATGCTAGGTCGGTGGCAGATACGAATTTCAGGGGCGGATCTAGCGTGGGTTCAGTGGGTTCAACTGAACCCACAAAATTTTGGGAAAAAAAAAGAGAAAAAATCTGCGAAAAAAGATAAAAATAGAAGATATCATAAATAGTTTCCGCATGCAGCATTTGTGTTTGATTGAGTTTAGTTCGGTGGTCCGCGTGAGAATTAAGGCGCCTCCCTCTCTTATTGCGATGCGGGTTCGATGATAACCAAAGAACTTTTTAATTCTTTCTTTTTTTTTTTCCCTCAATTTTTCGGCAAAGCAGTACTAGGGGCTTTTATTTATCTCCTTTCTCTTGCTTCTTCACAGCAATTTAGTTAGCGTTTTAGGTAAACCCCACCCCCCCCCACCCCCACCCCCTCCTTGTCTCTTCCCTCATCGACAACAACTTAGCATTTTAACGTTGGACTATGGAATTGCCATGAGATTGAATGGGTCATGGGTGGAACGTGAACGGTGAATGAAAGAAAATTTGTTAGTAGGTACTCCCTCTGTTTTTTTATCCATCTCACTTGGAATCTTGACACTATTCATACTTAGAGAGAATTTTCTCAATTTTTTTCAATTTATAAGAAAAAACTAGTTATTAGGCCCGGGCTAAACCCCGGGTAAGAAAAAATTTCATTTATTAATATTATAATTTGAGATTATAACACTAAATATCACTTGGTCTAATGGTTGAGACTTTAGTATATAAACTTATACTATGCAATTTCTAATTTTTTTGTAGATTACATGAAGTAAAATGCCCTCAGGGAGAGCACCACGTGGCACCGTTCCTTGTTTCAGAACGCGTTTTAATATATTAGTATAGATATAACCATGTTGGGTCTTGTTTGATTCATCTCAATTAGTACATTATTAATATTCAATCGTTATAATTTTTTACTAATATATAATGAAAGATATTTAAGTTCAAAGATGTGCATTGGGAGACGCGCACAGAAAACTAAGAAGGATAAAAAAAACAGAGGGAGTACTAGGTAGTATTGATTGTGCTAATGTTCATTTGGGTCTCGTATGTGGATGGTTATTGAAGTTTAACCCAAACCAAGTCAACCTTGATTAAGAGAACTATTTGTGATGCTTTAATTTCTCTACTGTTCTCTTAGTAATTTTATTGTTCATCATTATGTTGTGTAATATCATATCATAGTTCAAGAAGCTATTTCTGTAGTTAATCGGTTGTAATTCCGTACTTTAATTGATATATCATATATATTTTTTTTATCAAGTTAATTTGGTTTTTTTTTTGTTTAATGACTCATTGATTCCGAACCCACACGTGGATGAAATCCTGGATCCGCCACTGGATACGATGGCTATTAATGAAGATGTTAAGGTATGTTTCTTCAATTGCTATGAGCTTGTATGGATCACCTATTCTAGACTATTAGCATTAAGTTCATTACTCACTACAATTGGAAAAGTAATGTGTTATGCAATAACTAGGGGAAGGGGGAATCATCATTATTACATTTTTTTTTCTTCTAAGTCAGCTTTGACAATACTCTACCATAATTTGCTCGCGTCGAAGGTAGATGAATCTCACCTCGCCCAAGTCGTGGCATCGATCAATCATTCAGCATAGAAAAATATACACCATTGTCAAAGGGATTATGTGCAAAAGATCAGCCACAAATCCACAACTAGATTAGATCACTTAATTCTCTGTCTCGTCTTGTTGACCCACACATAGTGCTTCACCAAATGGCCAAAGGCTCTTTTTGCATGTTCAAAAGCTCTGCAGGGAGCACATTAACAAGCTAGACTTGCTTGTCAAAATCACCCATCCAATTTCCCATGTGGTCTTTTTGCATGTGGTCAGTCCTAACTATGTTAGTAATCTGGCTCACTTTCGCAAAGCTGATTATGCTTTCTTAGAATCTGATGAGCCCTCTCCTATTCTAACTCACTATCTTCATCAGCCGGCCCAAACTCTCGCCAGCCCCATTACTCATCCCCCTCATCACCCTGATCCCCGCGCCCTCCCCTCCCCGTGGGCCGGCTCCCCGTCCGGCCCCAATCCCGCGCCATCTCTCACGCCCGGACCTAGAGCCCCACTCCTTAACCCCGCCTGCTATTTCCCCCTCTGTATCGATCCCTTCCCTTTCCCAAACGAGCCCAATTTCACCCGTCCAGCTTTATACTCCCCCTCCTATGCGTGGACTTCCTCAAATACAGCCCACTACACCACCTCCCTCCTCTCCCCAAATGCAGACTCGTGCTCGTCATGGTATTGTGAAGCCCAATCCCAAATATGCTTTTACCACTGCTGCCACCCCCACAAAATCTCCTTTACCCAAGTCCTACAAACATGCCTTGGCCGACCCAACTTGGAATGCGGCCATGAATGCTGAATATAGTGCTCTTATTAAAACAGGGACTTGGGAGTTGGTTCCTAAACCACCAGGGGTCAATCTTGTTAATTGCATATGGTTATTTCGGCATAAACTAACCTCTACAGGTGCACTTGAAAGGCATAAGGCTCGTCTAGTGGCCAATGGGAAATCTCAGGAGGTCGGTGTTGACTGTGCTGAAACTTTCAGTCCTGTAGTGCGCCCTACCACTATCAGGACTGTGTTAAGTTTGGCTCTGGCTCGGAATTGGATCATTCATCAACTTGATGTTAAAAATGCTTTTCTTCATGGTGATCTTCATGAGACTGTTTATATGCGCCAGCCTCCTGGCTTTATTGATCGGCGGGCTCCTGATCATGTTTGTTTATTGAAAAAGTCTCTATACGGTCTCAAACAAGCTCCTCGCGCTTGGTATCAGCGGTTTGCTAATTTTTTGATGCTCCTTGGGTTTGTGGTGGCTCAGAGTGATCCTTCCCTCTTTATTTATCGCTCCGGTACTGATATGGCTTATCTTCTTCTTTATGTTGATGATATTGTTCTAGTCACCTCTTCTGATGAGCTGCGTCAGCGTTTGATCTCTCACTCCGAGTCCGAATTTCCTATGTCCGACTTGGGTCCTCTAAATTATTTTTTGGGTATTGCGGTCTCTGCACCTCCTCCGGCATGATCCTTTCACAAGACAAATATGCCCCGGAAATTCTAGAACGTGCTTGGTATGGGCACGTGTAAGCTCTGCCGCTACTCCGGCCGATACTAAAGCAAAACTTGGTGCCGATTGCGGCTCTCCGTCGAGACCCAACTCTTTACCGCAGTTTGGCAGGTGCTCTTCAGTACCTCACTTTCACTCGCCCTGATATTGCTTATGCGGTTCAGCAGGTCTGTCTATTTATGCATGACCCTAGGGAGCCTCACTTTCAGGCCTTAAAGCGGATTTTGCGCTATATTCAGGGCACTATTGATCATGGGTTACATCTCTATCCTTCTGCTCCTACTCGTCTTATCACTTACACCGATGCAGATTGGGGTGGGTGTCCTGACACTCGTCGTTCGACTTCTGGTTATTGTTGCTTTTTAGGTGACAATCTTGTCTCTTGGTCGTCGAAGCGCCAACCCACCCTCTCTCGTTCGAGTGCAGAAGCCGAATACCGCGGCGTTGCTAATGTTGTTGCTGAAGCTTCTTGGCTACGCAATCTTTTGTTTGAGCTTCATTGCCCTCTTCGGAAGGCCACTATTGTCTATTGTGATAATGTCGGTCTATCTATCTTTCCTAAGAACCCGGTTCGAAGATCAACGCACCAAGCATGTTGAAATGGATATCCATTTTGTCCGGGAAAAGGTAGCAATTGGTCACATTCGGGTGCTTCATGTCCCTACTCGTTATCAGTTTGCTGACATCTTCACAAAGGGTCTACCGAGACAACTGTTCTTGGAGTTCAAATCCGAGTCTTAGCATACGTCCCTACTCCCGCTATGATCAAGGGGGTGTGATAGAGAGTATATGTCAATATTTCTCTTCATAGGTTTAGGATATTTATTGTGTAAATATTTCCTATGATATCTGTCAGGTTTCCTAACATAGTTAGGACTGACCCTTTGTAACCCTATATATTGTGATCAATAGAAATCTCTCCGGTCAAGGAGATTCTCACAATCCAACACCTTGCTTAACCTGAATGGACATTTGCATTAAGATGCAAGGCGTAGACATGAATTCACCATACAGGCACTGCCATTTTCCTCATTGGAATAGATGGGGTATATGAGGGCATGTATCTAAGTTTTAGGAGGACGAAAAAATACCGAGAAAAAGGGAATGGGGTCCTGCCGGAGGACCGAGTTTGGGTCATTAGGTTGGCCTTGTACATTCCTTTCGATTCCCCTCACAAAGAGCTTGCCAAACATAGTTTATTTTTACCAAATTTGCCCTTCCCCCATAAGGAGGTCATTTCGCAGCAAATAGAGGTTCCGGATATGGAGCGATTTAGAACAATCACTGATAGCATGGATGGGGTCTTTGATATGAAGATTACACAGAGGGTAGAGAGGACGGGGAACAATTGCCCATGATGGAGGTGCTTCTTACAAAACTTCAAGGTTGGAGGATGGGGGAGGAAAGCTTCAAATCTTAGGTTGCATTTTAGGTGGGCGGGAAATGGAAAGCAGGTCAAAATTCCATTCCCCATCAAACATACCCGCACCTGCAAATGCATGGACTCACTATAGACTCCGGAGAAAACATAAATCACATCTGAGACTGCATGGATGCAGCATTTGCTGTCTTTTTTAGATCTTAATTGCTGGTTTTAAATGCTCCTGTGTCAGACATGTGTTCATGGCTGTGCAGTGGCCACATTTGCGCCACTAGAAAATATTTAATGAAAACATATTGAATCTTCCATGCTCAAATGGATCCTATTAAGAGAGATGTGAAGCCATTATGCAACGGTTCTTAATTATGAACTATAAACTAATTTTAGCACCGGAGAAGTTCATTTTTTCTGCCTCAAATAGCCTCCTTTTCAGATTATTCAGCAATCTTTGATGACCAGAAAATTCTCATATGAACCTCCTAAGAATTCAAATTTGAGGTTTTTCTTTTGTTTAGTGTGCGTGTGTGTGTGTGTGTGAAGAGGAAGGGGGAGGGGGAGGGATTGTTTTAAATTTGGCTTTAAAAGTTTACAATTATAACACTTGAACACAACAAGGCAAGGGTTATATTGATTTTTCCAGTTCATATGGCTCTGGTTTCATATTATTGAAGGCTATCACCAGTGGTTGACAAGGTGACCATAAGATGTGGTCGTGTCCTTATGAGAACAATACAATGCAAGCTCTCTGATTGGGGGTAGACGTAGACCTAGAAGATGCTGGAATGAAGAAGGTGGAAATAGTAATAACTGTTCTTCGAAAGTTTTTTTTGAGTAAATTAATTATAATTAGTGAAACTGGAATGGGAAGAAAATCTATTATCTAAATTGTGAACATGTTCTTTTTAGATTATTATGTAATTTGTCGAGTATGCTCTTTGTTTTTACTTATAAAATTATGTTAAAAAGGATTGCACTAACATTGACGTTATCACCTGTGTAGTGTTGCAGGGAAAAGCTGTTGAATTTGGGGAAGCTATATTTGAAACCGAGACAAGTAGATATTACATTTTGGAGGCTCCAGTTACTTAACCTTTCTTGATCTTGCTATGATTAGATTTTTGTTTATTGGATTTTTTAACTAGAATAATACAAACTTTTGGTCGTTCTCTCGCAATAATACAAACTTTTGATTATTATTTAATAATACAAACTTTACATCAAAATTCCTCCAATAGGGCAATACCGGTTGTTAACTTGTTGTAGGAGGTAAATAAGTTGACGTGGCACTCACTATGACACGTGTCTTTATTTGATTGGCTGATTTTTAAATTTTATTTAAATTTTGGAAAAAAAACAATTTTCCTTTTTTTCTTTCTTCTCTTGCTCCCCTTCACTGTCTTTTCTTCCTTCCCCACCCCACTCACCCCACCCCGGCTCGCCCAAATGCGCCCCCTTCATCTCCCGATCTCCTCCCATTTTCTCTCTCTTTCTTCCTCTTATGGCTTCCCACACTTTCACCTCCTCCTCTAATGGCGACAACTCCTCCAAAAAAACCCAAACTCAACCACCTCCCATTCGACCACCATCAAGAAACCCCTTTCCCCCTCCGAAATCGCCGCCGAATTCTCCCACCATTCTTGCCACTCAACGCCGCCATCAACTCCTCCGAAATCGCCGCCAATCCTATCATTTCTATTTCTCTCTCCTCCGCCCTGGGATTTGACTCCTCTCACCGCCATCTCCTTCCTCTAATCAACGCCTCTCACCTCGTCGACAACGCCACCACCGCTGTTTTAAACCGCAAGAAATGCATAAAAGAAACAGACCTTCAATTCGATTAATATCAGAAGGGTTAATTGGAGCAGCAAGCATGTTGACACACACATCATTTGATTTGATTTCAACGGGTGGAATTTCTACTATTCTGCAATTTCAAATACCCAGAAAAATTGAAGATACGCATGAATTTTAGGAATTGAAATGTAATTGTGAGGAGAGAGAAAAGTGGGTTTTTGGTGGGACCTGGTAAGTTTATCAGGTGGGCATGTTGGTCGTCGACGACCGCCATTGAAGGCGGAGACATGATCGCTGAAAAAGCTTTGACATAGTTTCGACGATGTGGTAATCGCTGCAAACCTAAGTGAAATGACGCTGTTTTGGGAAGAGGAGACGAAATCTCCACTCTGTTTTAATATACCAAGCTGGACTAATCACCTAAAAGTTTGTTGAATTTCTTCTGGAGTTTAGCGGACTAATGGAGAAGAAAAGCAACAGGACCTAATGAAAAAGCATCGGCGGCAAGTTTTAAAAAATTTCGGGGGTGGGGGATGGGGGTCTCCGGTGGGCGGGGTGGGGGGGAGGGCCAAGGGTGGGGGGTGAGGGTGGTTTCAGTTGGTTGTGGGAGGGAGAGGAGAGAGAAAGAGATTTTGTTTTTTTTTAAAAAAAAAAACTTTTACCTGTCTTACCGGTTATATGTCACATTGTCCTACTGGAGGAATTTTGATGTAAAGTTTGTATTATTAAATAATAATCAAAAGTTTGTATTATTGCGAGAGAACGGCCAAAAGTTTGTATTATTCTAGTTAAAAAATTCTTGTTTATTTATGTTTTTGTGGTGTGATTTAGTATTGTTAATCATTTATGCATGTTGTATAGCTAATATCATGTTTTATAATTTGTAGAGTCATTATCATATGTGTATAAATTGACAAGTAGAGCATTGCTGGCTGACATCGCCATTTTGGTGAGCATGATTTTTCCTTACTTTTGATGTATTGTAAGTTTGTAATTATGTGTATTGACATTTTCTTACATATATATTCAGTTGGTATCTGGTTCTAATGATGATCTTGCTCCCAATGAGAAGATTCGACAAACAAGCAATTGTATTGAGCTCATTACAACCCTCAATATCCCCAAAATTGTGCTGGTTGTTAACAAAATGGACGATCCATCTTGGAAAAGAAAAAGGTTTAATTTTCTGTTTTTATATCTTAAAATATAATTAAATAGTTAGAAATTGTGTCAAACTACTCTTTTGTTTGAAATTTTCTACCTAGCATTGAAGATACTGTATCCAGTATATCCAAATGTATGCCAAAAGCTGAGAACTGAGAAGGGTAATTAGTTTTATTTTCCTAAGCCATTTTCAAAGTGCTGTAAACTTTCACTATTCAGACTTTTTTTTTCCTTCTTTTTTCCCCATTTGTTTTGAATGGTAATAATATATTGTATTGACATTTTGCAGTTGTTAAAAGTTTGTCATTGTCATGTGAAACAGACTCAGACATCCAAGGTCTTTTTGATTCACTAGATACTATTGAAGTACCCCTACAGAACTTTGAACGCCACCTATCTAGGTAAATGGCACTTTTGGAACTCTATATTAACCATATTTCGTACTATATATTTTAACTACTCTTTTCTTGGTGCTGGTTGACTACACATTTATAATATTCTTAACAAAAAAAATTAGAATTTCTTCTAAATAGCTGAATGCGTTTCATTTTCTCTTTGCAAACTTGAATGGAAATCGGAAAAATCATCACACTGCCAAACATCCTCTGTTTTAATGGCTTTATATAAATATTAATTTATTTATATTTTGGACATGTTTCCTCGTTCCATTCACTTTTTTTTATTCATTCTTGTATAGTGTATATTTAAGGATAAAGGCCTAAGGGTTTTTTTTAGTGGTGAAAGGTGAAACTTTGTTTCAATCTCTAGTTTTTGTTTAAAATCCAATATAAAAACAGTTGAAAAAACTTCAAGAGTGAACATTTTCTCTTCCTCATTTTGCTCCTTTTGCTACCATAGCTCAACCTAATACCACATTTACACATTGCTCCCAAGCAATGGATCAATGTTAACCAGTTGTCAGTAAAGATTAAGCCAACCTTCTACTCATTTCTGAAGTCAATTAGCACACCCTCTGTTGCACCTCTTTATTAATTTTCAAGAAAAAAAGTATTAAAAAGGTGAAATTTTGTGTATTATATGTTTTTGATAATTCGCATAGCCTCTATATGCTATTTTTTCTATCATGTATTAATGCGTCCATGATACTGTCAACGCCCAAGGGATCTGGTCATTTCTTGGTCTAGACATAAGGGATGACCAAGCCCCTTGATCATCAAAGCAGTGTAGGATATTGAAGCTTTATGAGATATGTGGAAAACTACTTCTTCTTCTTTATGTGAGACTGAGTACAAATATATATATACAACATATTCTATACGTATGGCCTTGATAGGTGTCTAAAAATCAGGGACTAATTGATACAAATCTTCACTGATATAGGATATCAGTATTATAGGTAAGTAATCTCCTGATATAGGATATCAGTATTATAGGTAAGTAATCTCCTAAGAATCAGCAATTTATAATATGCTACAGCTGCCTAGATTGATTTCCTACAGATATGATTGTGGTGGTCTCATCTTTAGTGCATTAGATTTTTAGCCGTTCATTTAACAACTAATCTCCACTCCCCCAAAACAATGAGAATGTAGATTCCTCCTTTTGTTTTACCTGTACATGGATTTATATATGGATGTTGCCGTTATAGGTCGGGTCAATTGAAGTTGAATTCCATTTAAGGGAGAATTGTGGTATTGCAGAGCCAAAGCATTATTAGAGCTTGGTAATTATAGTGGTAAGTCTCAGTTCTATAAACTCATTATTAGCATTGTTCAACTTTAATAATTTGTTAACTTGATTCTCCTCATATAGAGGCATTTGAGTCGGCTGATAAAGCAAGGGAATATGGTTTTCGTAATGACGGATCATATGAAAAGCAGAATGATCCAATTAAGGATAAACTGGAAGGGTAAGACTGTTTTTTGTTCCTTTTTGCATGCTGCACATACACATAACTGTGTTTTCTAATCATTCTATGTGGTATGGCCGTATGGTCCATTAATTGTTCAGTTATTGTTTTCCTTTTTGGTGAATGAAGAGTCCACTATTTCCCAGAGTTGTGTTGCTTTTCTTTGTTGCAGAACATTTTCAATTTCTTTTTTCCCACTATTAGCATAATAGCATATTAGCATATGATATGCATATTTCTTTGAGCTTGAATATTTCAGTGAAGGTGGTTAGTTTTATATGTATATTTCAATGCTCACTTGTTTTTGGCCCTTGTAAATATGCTTCAGAAATTAGCTAATAATTTCATCCAAAAAGAGAGAAATTGCTAATAGCTAGAGAGAGCTATACTAGTAGTGTATGTAAGCATTGAAGCTCTTCATTGTTGAGATTCCATTATCGTGAGATAGTAAGTCTGTTGAAGTAGCTCATGCCACCCTCTAAAAAAATTGTTGTTTTCTCCAACAAAGTGATTCCACTCACTATTACAAGTACATTGTCATATGTTTCTGCCTTCCATTAAATATAATTATATCTCAGAATGACTGTTCAGTAGTAAAAAAGGATTCCGTTATTTCATTAGTTTAAACTTGTAAGTTTCTGTTAATTAGTTTGTTTTGTTGATTGCAGTGACCACTTTCGTGCGATAAGACATTTTGATCTTGCCCTTGGACATTATATAGCTGCATCCACTGTCTTTCGGAAAAACCAATGTGAAAAGGCTGTTGGCATAGTAGATAATATAATCATGGAGATGAAGAAGGAGGAGATATATATGCTTAAATGTCTTGGCCAAGGTTGAGCAAAATTTGGGTAAAAGTCCAAATGACGCATCATTATGGTATCGCAAGGCCAAACTTTTGGCAGATCTAAAAATGTTTGAGGGTAAGTGTGAGTTTATAAGATCAATATCCTTATATTGTTATCTTTCTAGTAACTTGCTAATTTGTTTTCTTCTATTAGAGGCATTTGACGCTGCTGGAAAAGCATTGGAATACCATTATTTTGGGAACACATCAAATAAAAAGGAACCTCATCCATTGTTTTACAAAATGGAGGGGTATTTATTATAATTATGCTGCACATACAAGCTACTCTAAAATATAGTTAGTGTAATTGGTGTGTTTCACTAATTTTTATTGTTGGTTTTTTTTTTTGGAATTTGAAGTGTCTACCATTTATTGTTTAATCATTTTTCAATCTTGACTACTATTTGGCCGTTGCAACATATACTTGAGAAATAAGCTAATTGTTTCGTCCAAAAGAGGGAAAAAGTCTAATAGCTAGAGAGAGCTATAGTAGTATTCTATTTCTAGTATAGTATGTATGCATTAATGCTCTTCAATGTTGAAATTTATTAGAAAATATAAGATCTATTTAAATAGCTCTAGCAATTTTTATAAGAATTGTTGTTCTCTCTTCAAAAGAGATGATAGAATATAAATATAGTTAGGATATATTTTGTTCATAGAGATATACTTTGTATAGGTTTCCTAATCATAATAGGACTATACTAGGATGTAAAACTATAAATATTGATCAATGGTAATCACTCCAGTTGAGGAGTTTTCCCAAATCTAGCATGGTATAACAGCTCTAGAGTTTATCATTAGCTTCCAAAATATTTTTTTTCCTTGGGTCTTGTGTTCGGCGTTCCCACTACTCTTCCGCCATAATTTTTGGTTGCACCACCACACCTGGTAATATCTCAGTTGTCTTTTTGTTGCTACAACCCCCCACTGTCCACGTGTGGTCTTCTTGTTTTCCAACCCAACCAAAACCAAAAACCAACTTTTCCTCCATAAATTATTTCGCTGCATCATGACTACGGATGTCGCTGACCCGTCAAGCCCCAAAACTCAAATTTCCACCTCACCGGAATATCATCCCGCTCTCTCTGTCAGCAATATTAAAAATTGCATACCCTTGATTCTTGATCGTGAGAACGTCCAATATTCCAATTGGGTAGAATTATTTGAGTGCCACGCTCATGCGTTTAATGTCTTAGATCACATCGATCCAAATACACCACGTCCGACACATTTATCTGACGATATGTGGCACCGTCTTGACTCTATTGTCAAACAGTGGATTTATGGTACCATATCTTCTGATCTCCTTCAAACCATTCTTAGCCGCGGAGATTCAGCGCAACAAATCTGGAACAAACTTAAGGGGATATTTCAAGATAACAAAGCAACCCGGGCCGTCTACCTTGAAAATCAGTTCACTACCCAACGCCTTTCAAATTTCTCGAATGTTTCTTCCTACTGTAAACAATTGAAGAATTTAAAAGATCAACTTGCTAATGTTGATCTTCCTATTTCTGAACAACAATTGGTGTTGCGACTTATTTCTGGCCTCATTAACACGGATTTTGATGTTGTCGCTACGATGATCCAACAGACGGATCCTCTCCCCACTTTTGAATCTGCTCGCTCACGTCTGCTTCTTGACGAGACCCGTCGAGCTACTGACTCCAGCCCCCAAATACCGCGTTTCTTGCTCAAAACCAATCGGCCCACAAACTAACACCACCGGCCCACCGACTCAACCACCACCGGGTCACCCAGGCAGCTCCAAAGAATGGCGGCGGTGGCCGCAACCGTGGGCGTGGTGGTCGCACGAGCCGGGGAAGGGGTCGTGGTGGGCGTACCAATTCCCACCCACAAGCGGCAAGAACAACGTCGGCCAAAGAACGAATTCTCAGCCTTCTCCTTCGTGGCCTGGCCCAAATCCTTATGCTTGGCCTCCTGTTTCTAACTGGGCTCCTCAGCAGCACTGGGCCCAAGCCCCTTTTCCTTATCCTCAGCAGGCACAATATCCTACTCCTCCTCAATTTCGGGGCCCCTCTCCTATTTCGTGTGGCCCTGGCCCAATTCCGCGCCCTTCTTATTCTACCCAGCAGGCCTTCACTGCTGGATATTCTGAATGTGGGCCCAGCATGACCCCAACTGAACTGGCCAACTCATTTGCTACCATGACACTGCCTATGGATAATTCTTACGTGATGTCTTACTTGCTCCACAAATCATAAAGAACCTTATTTCTGTCCGAAAATTCACTACTGATAACAATGCCTCAATAGAATTTGACCCTTATGGTTTTTCTATGAAGGACCTTCGCACGGGAACTATAATAGCGAGATGCAATAGTTCGGGGGACCTCTATCCTGTCACCACATCTACACCATCTACCTGTCTCGCCACCGCCCTCACGGCATCATCTTCAGCAACCTGGCATAGTCGTCTTGGACATCCAGGCTCTCAAGTTTTTAGCTTTCTTAGGTCTAGAGATTTAATTGCTTGTAATAAGGAGCCTCACTCCAATTTTTGCAATTCTTGTCAAGTCGAAAAACATCTCTGTTTGCCGTTTCATTTGTCTAATAGTAATACCGTTTCGGCCTTTGATATTATTCATGCTGATTTATGGACATCTCCTATTCGGAGCTCACAAGGTCATAAATATTATTTAGTTCTATTAGATGATTTTACTCATTATGTGTGGACAATTCCTCTAAAATTTAAGTCTGAAGTGTATTAAACCTTCATTCATTTTCATCACTATGTTCATACTCAATTTGAACGTCCTATTAAAGCTTTCCAATGTGATCATGGGCGGAAAAACGATAATACACCTTTTAAATTATTTTGTGTCCAACATGGCATAATTTTCAGATTTTCTTGTCCACACACATCCTCACAAAATGGAAAAGCGAAACGTATGATCAAAACCTTAAATAACATGTCCCACACTCTTTTATGTCATGCTTCCATTCCTCCTTATTGGGTAGAATCTCTTGAAACGGCTACATATCTTCTCAATCTCTTACCTACCAAAACACTCCACAATCTTACTCCTGCCGAAGTACTGTTTGGGAAAATCCCTTCATATGATCATATTCGGGTTTTTGGGTGTCTTTGTGTTCCTAATTTAACGGCCACTACTCCCCATAAGCTGGCTCCTCGTTCCACTCCTTGTGTATTTTTGGGGTATCCATCACATTATCGTGGATATCGTTGTCTTGATCTCACTACAAATAAAATAATAATTTCTAGACATGTTACCTTCGATGAACATACTTTCCCATTTGCCAATTTAGGGGCGTTTAAAGCCCTGATTACTCTTTCCTCGATGAGTCTGCTCCTAGCCCACTCTTAAACCCTTCCTGGCCGCACACTTTGCCGCGTGGGCCTGACCCACACCTTTCCCCTTCTGTCCGTGTGCCTCCCCCGCAGAGATCCCCTACTGCATCTCCTATTGGACCCGCACACAACATTGCCCAGCATACTATGCGTGCTCCCCTTGCCACACATCACTTACCAGGCCCACAAACCACCTCTCCTCATTCTTTAGTGCCTCGGCCCAGCCTCGGATTTCAATCCCCTCCACTCAGCGTGCGCACCCAAGCCCATCAGCTCCATCAGCCACGCTACAACCCCCCTCCACTTCGTGGCCTCCCTGCCATTCGGCCCACTTATCCCCCTCCTTCCCCGCATCCCATGCACACAAGGTCCAAATCAGGAATTTCCAAGCCAAATCCTAAATGTGCCCTTTATACTATTGCCCATTCTCCTCCTCTACATCGTTCCCCTCTTCCGAAATCCCATAAATCAGCCTTGACTGACCCAAATTGGAATGCGGCGATGCATGATGAATATGGTGCTTTAATTAATACAGGAACATGGGAATTAGTACCTGGGCCTATGGGGGTGAATATTGTAAATTGCATGTGGATATATACACACAAAGAAAATGATAAAGGTGACCTTCAAAGGCACAAAGCTCGTCTTGTTTGTGATGGCAGGTCTTAGGAGGTTGGTGTGGATTGTGATGAAACTTTTAGTCCAGTTGTTCGTCCTGCTACTATTCGTACAGTGTTGGGGTTAGCTATGGCTCGAAACTGGTCTATTCATCAGCTTGATGTGAAAAATGCTTTTTTATATGGTGACTTACAGGAGACCGTGTATATGCATCAACCTCCCGGTTTTGTTGACAAGCGATTTCCTCATTACGTTTGTCGCCTTCGTAAGGCTCTCTATGGTCTCAAACAAGCACCCCGGGCTTGATATCAACGTTTTGCACATTTTTTTCTTCAGATGGGATTTGTTGTTACTCAGAGTGACAACTCTTTATTCACTTTTCGTCAGAGTAACGATATGGCATATCTTCTTCTTTATGTTGATGGTATTATTTTATGCACCTCTTCTGATGCTTTGCGGGACCGTATCATTGCTTACTTGAAATCTGAATTTTCTATGTCTGATTTGGGGCCTCTCAGTTATTTTTTGGGTATTTCTATTACTCGTACACCTTCCTACATGCTTCTCTCTCAGAAAAAGTATGCACAGGAAATATTGGAGCGTGCAGGTATGGGCACATGTAAACCTGCAGCGACTCCTGTTGACACTACCTCTAAGCTTAGAGCAGCTTCGGGTCCTCCTGTGGCAGATCCGACTCATTATCGTAGTTTAGCAGGTGCTTTGCAGTACCTCACTTTTACTCGTTTTGATATTGCTTATGCAGTTCAGCAGGTATGCCTTTTTATGCATGATCCCCGGGAGACTCATTATAATGCATTAAAGCGCATCCTGCGTTATATTCAGGGAACCATTGATCATGGATTACATTTATATCCTACTACTCAGTTGCGCTTGATCACTTATACTGATGCTGATTGGGGCGGGTGTCCTGACACTCGTCGTTCTACTTCTGGTTGTTGTTGTTTTCTCGGTGATAACTTGATTTCATGGCAATCTAAGCGTCAGCCTACTCTTTCTAGATCAAGTGCTGAGGCAGAATATCACGGCGTCGCAAATGTTGTTGCGGAAGCTTGTTGGTTACGTAATCTTCTTTTGGAGTTACATTGTCCTCTCCGCCAGGCTACTATTGTTTATTGTGATAATGTCAGTGCTATTTATTTATCTCGTAACCCAGTACAACACCAACGCACCAAACATGTTGAGATGGATATTCATTTTGTTAGGGAAAAGGTTGCGTTGGGTCAAGTACGTGTGTTGCATGTTCCTACTAGATATCTGTTTGCAGACATTTTCACTAAAGGTCTTCCGCGGTAGGTATTCTTGGAGTTTAAGTCCAGTCTCAGCGTTCGCCCTCCTCCCGCTCCGACTGTGGGGGTGTGATAGAATATAAATATAGTTAGGATATATTTTGTTCATAGAGATATACTTTGTATAGGTTTCCCAATCATAATAGGACTATACTAGGATGTAACACTATAATATTGATAAATGGTAATCACTCCAGTTGAGGAGTTTTCCCAAATCTAGCAAGAGAATCCATCCAATATTAGGAGTACAATGTCACCTATTCTTTCTTTCAAAAAATTTTGTTGGCTCAAAACGATTATAACTCTGTAACAAAACAGATTCTTTTATTTCATTAGCTTTAACTTTCTTGCTGCTATGTTAACTGGTTTGTTTGGTTGATTTCAGTGATTACTGTCGTGAACGGAGAATTTTTGGTGGTGCCGTGGAAAAATATATATGTGCGTGCGATGGTTTTCTGAAAAATAGTTGTGAAAAGGCTGTAGAGATAGTACAAGAGGCAATCAATGAATGTCTTGATCAAGATGAAAAGGCGAATCAAGAAATGAAGGAGCTTAAAAAGATACGCAAAGAAGACTTGGCAAAGATTGACCAACTTTTGATTGAAGACCCAAGAAACGCAACATCATGGTATGAGAAGGCTAAAATTTTGATGGTAAGGGTGATTCTACTCATCAATATCATTCCTTTTTATATCTCTCTTGTAATTTGCCAATTTAATTTCTTTTATTAGGAGCATTTGAAGCTGCTCAAAAAGCATTTGATTACGGTTATCGTAGTCACCCGCGATACAAAAAAGGAGAGTCATCCATTGTTTATCAAAATGGAGGGGTAAGGCACTTTCTTAGCTCTTTTTCACTCTGTATCATATTAAGTGAACACGTACAAAATACTGTGTTTTCTAGCTAGTGTAATTAATATGGTTTATGATATGTTTGTGTTTCGGTATTGAAACGGTCCGGTAATAGCTGGCTGAGTGGATCCCTGCCCGATCTCAAACCCTGGTGGACCACGACTTACGTTGTTTGTCTTATCCATGACTGCTTCACAAAGATGGGAGGCCCCTCCTTCTAGCGCCAAGTTGTTTCGGTATTGAAACGGTGGCGGGCAAAGAGATGTCCGTCAGTATCTAGGTGGGCGTCCGGGACTGAAAGTCTGCAAGGAAGACAAACGTAAACTACCCTCGGGGGGGATGCGAGGAAACCCCCTCCGACGCTCAAGTCACTAAGTGCCCGATAAGGATTTTAGAGAGAGAGAGAGAAGGTAGTATTTAGAATGTGAGAGAATGTACCTGCAGAATAGTACCATTTGGCTATTTATAGTAGTACTATTCATCTGACAGGATGCGTAGTCCTTTGACACGTGTATGACTGTGATGAGTCTGACTGGAGGGAAGATTCCCTTGTTTGGTCCTTCAGTGTGGCCGCGAGCACCATCTCGGCCTGTTTGTTAAGAATGGCTTGGATCTTCTTGGTGAGATCGCGTCTTAAGTTGCTCATGTCGACCACATGAAATCTGTCCGACACCAAGCTTGGATGTACCCATACAACTAGCCCCCCCAAAGATCATTGGGGGGTCGTGACCGGCATTGATGTTGCATTGTGGACGCGAGTGAACTTGTGCATGCTGGAAACAATTTTTGCATTGCCACGTGTTGCCCTGGGGAGAACTTCGAATTTCGAAAAAGTGCAATGATGACCTTTTCATGAAATCCCGCTCATTTTTCCTTATTTTTATTAGGGTTGGCTCAGCAAGCAACACTTGGCATGCATCAGTAAGGGGATTTGATGGGTCGATTTATCCTTGCCGTTCAATCCCGCATTTATAAGGTATTATCAGTTTTTCTTTTTTCTTTCTTTACACTTCGTCTTCAACCTTCCACATTTCTCTGGTTTGTGCGACTTCTCCAAGAACTTCAAACCTCTTTTTTCTTGCCAAAATCTTGCCTTTTTGTGACCAGATCTCATCAAAAATATTTTAGGTTACTTTTCGCTCTTTTCCCCTGAAGAATTCTAGTATTTTCGCCTTTTTTCACCTGGTTTTAATCAAGGGTTTCTTCAAAGCTTTCAACTTTCCGGTGAATCTTATTTCTTTCGGCGTTGTTTGACTCAGAGGATTCTTCTGTTCGTGCTTTTGGGGCCTTTTGCTGCGCTTTTCTGGGAATTCGCTTGGTTTTCCGGTCATTTCCCGTCGACTTTTCTCAGGTACCTTTTTCCAACTTCCTTTCAACTGCGCTTTCCATTCCTTTCTTTCTTTGGTGCTATGTCGGACCATTCAGATAGTCAGAACATTCTAAGTGATAAATTCATGTCTGAGAGCGACCCTTCGTTTCCCTCTTCCTTTTCTAGCGGACATAGTTCATCTACTTCCAGCCCTAGGGAAGGAAGAACACGCTTATTAGCCGACTTGCCCCTTACTACTGATAGGGATAGGGAACTTAGATCTAAGTTTCTTAACGACCGTTCCACTCCCGAACAAGAAAATTTAACTTCTCAATATCTGTCCGCGAGGATGAGTGGTGATAGGCAAACTCTAAGGGAATTAAGGCACCAAATCTTAGCTCGTCGGACCGCTAGGAATCCTCCCCCAGATGCTGTTCCCGGACTTAATGTTCAGCCGTTGAGGGAACATGCCTGGTTAGATAGCCTATCAGATGCTGGGGTTGTAGTGGCGGATGATTTTTACGACCGCCTTGCTCATGATGTCGGCCCTTCTCATCCACCAGTTGTTGATTTAGGTTCCGACAACGATTCTATCGCCACTATGGATGAAGCTGATGGTCCCTCGACTTCTGGACGAGAGCAAATTCTTTGTCGATCTGAGATTGCTGTGGGAGAGAGCTCTAGCATGGCTTTCGGTTCCCGGCCCGAACCAATTCCTGACCGGGACGGCGTGTTACATTCCGGGATTTGGTTGCCATTGGATTATAGTAGCGGTCCAAAGA
The DNA here is from genome assembly GCA_947648045.1 of Beta corolliflora. NCBI lineage: Eukaryota > Viridiplantae > Streptophyta > Magnoliopsida > Caryophyllales > Amaranthaceae > Beta > Beta corolliflora. The sequence goes on along the minus strand of CANSZD010003725.1, from coordinate 52,615 downwards.
CAGTACGCGTATGCTCTTCATGGCGAGAGCATGCCATCACAAAAGATTATTGTCGGGTTGGAGAAGAATTATATGGTTTCCCGGCTGAATATAAGTTGGTAGTCCCAGATGAGGGAGCTAAAGTGACTTGGTGCCCGTCAGGGCACATTGCTGTTTATGCCCATCATTTTGAGTTTGGGCTGCGCTTCCCTTTAGCTTTGACTTTAGTGAAGATTCTGAAGGCCTTTAATGTCTGTCTAGGCCAATTAACACCCTTAGCTATTAGGCATATCATGGGTTATATTTGGGTGTGTCGGTATTTGGGGTTTCCTAAGACATTGAATCTTTTTCGCCGGCTTCATTGGCTGCGAAGGAATGGATCAACTGAGAAGGGATGGTGGTCTTTGATGTCGGTCAAGAACAAACTCACTGTATACCCCAAGTTGACCGGATTAAAGGGATGGCAGCCATCCTTCTATTGCGTGAAGGTTCTGGACACTTTTCCTCTTAACCGTCACTTCACCAAACCCGTCACTCGAATGGAGGATGTGCCGTCTTATGGTTTATCGGTGGCTGAGCAGAAAGCTTTTGACTACTTTGAGTCCGAGCTTGCTTATGTGGTTGTCGACGGTGGAAGGGTGGAAGAGAGGATTCCTCACACCTGGCTTCCTAATGCTAAGTACATACTCGGAAATGAGCCCCTGTCAGCCGTATATCTCTGCCGGACCCATCCTGAAGGTGTGCATTTTGTTTTATGGTCCGACATAGGATTTGTACCTTAACCTTTGCCTATTGATCATTGTATTAATTCATGTCGGATTATCTTGCAGGTCCTGTCAGCCTAGATCTTGAGGAGCTAGGACTGGACGAAAACTGCAAACCCATGTCGAAGGCTCCGGAGGATCCAGTTTTTGACTATAACACCATTCAGTGTTCCTTTTAACCTTGCTAAAAGATTTTTCTTCCTAGCATAGATATTCCCAAAACAGTTATGGTTCCAATCAATAAGGGCTTCCCTAGTGCAGTCAATTTTAATATTGAGGTTAATATGCTCTCTAGGCCAAGCACTCCTAACAATACCTAGGAATCTATCATGGAGAGTCCACATTGGTTCAAAACGGAAAGGTTTGGGTCCCTCTTGACTATTCCTCTCTTCCAAGTTGACTAAAACGGGACAATGGTCAGATGTAAGTCTAGGGAGGTGCCATAGGTTATGATCAGGATAAGCACTTAACCATCCTACATTAGCCCATCCTCTATCAAGACGCTCATAAATCGGGTTATGGCTACGATTATTAGTCCAGGTAAACTTCGGCCCGAAGTAACCAATATCGTGCAATTTACAATTGTTCATGATATCCGCATAAAGTCTTGATCTATAGCCCGAATTTTTCCTCCCCCCTAATTTTTCTCCCGGATGAATAACCTCATTAAAATCTCCTAGAACTAACCAAGGTTTATTAATAACATTTGAAAATGATAACAATTCATTCCAAAGCAGTTTACGCATGCAAAACTTAGGACTAGCATAAATGGCTGAAAAAATAAAGGATGTTTTGTTTGTACGAACCTCTACGACGCCATGCACTCCTTGAGTGCCCTTTCCAATCAATTGGAACTCAATGCTATGGGAGTTCCAAAGTAGAAGGATACCCCCAGCAAAGCCCACAGGATCAACAAGAAACCAAGAGTCCATGCCCAACTTTTCCACAATGTAGGTCGATCGTCCGTTCCCGCCAAACCCACGTTTCCACCAAGACCACGAGAGAAGGAGAGTGATGATGCATGAGAAGGCGAAAGTTGGGTTCAAATGAAGGGCGACTAATACCACGAACGTTCCAAAAGAGCACGTTCATTCTTTTAAATAGGTTGGGGGTTTCGAGAATCCTCTTTAGGATCTCCGCGTTTCCGGCTGCCCACGGATCGACCTCGAGTCCGGTTTTGTGACATGTCCATAGTCTCCGATGCGGCCACACCACCATCTCGGCCTCGCGAGGGTTTTTTCTCCCTCTTGCCTCTTCCCAAGATACCGTCACCCCCATTTGTTTCATTGATCGGTGCAACTGAACTATTACTAATGCGTCGGTGTTGCTGGCCCCCTGCACTCTTATCGGCATTTAGTTCAGAACCACCACCGTGCGCACCATCGGAAAGAGCGGGGCCGGGTCCAATCAAGGACCGAAAGTCATCATTAGGTTCTTGTCTTCTGTCTCATTCACCACCTCCTTTTGGAGCATCCATTCCAGAAATATCTTCATGGTTGGAGGGAGATGCGAAGCTACTTGGAATTGGGGGATATGGGGTATCATCACCTCTGAATTTGCATACATGATTAGGTTCTTGTAAATCTCCGGTGACAATTGAGGGTTGAGGATGAGAGACTTCACCTCCTTCAAACTGATATCCGTGTACACTTCGGGGGCTTCCGGCAGGAGATAGTCTATGTAACCCGGGTTCAGCTCCGGCATAAGGAGTCGGACTGGCCGGGCAAATCTGATTGAAGTTATGTCCTTCACCACCTGCATGCGTGGTGGAGGAGGGGGTGATGGTGGCGATGAGGGGGGAGGAGAATGGGGGGAGACCGAGTATGATTCGGGGAGTTCCATTTTTCTGGGTTGGGGAGGCTTTTGTTTGTGGTTCGTTTTGAAATAGTTGGGTGTTCGTCTCCTGAGATGGGGCTGGGGTTTTTAAAACCTTCTCTGGAGTTGGGTGAGATGGTTGACATGACTGCATAGGTTTGGGGCTAGAGTCACACACAGGCGAAAGATGGGGTGCTTTTGTTTCTCCAGCAGGGAGAAAGGGTGCTTTTTCAGCCAATTTAGTGGGAGTGGAAGTGTCACGTTTCTCAAGATTAGAGGGAAGTTTAACTTTTTCAGGAATGGAAACTTCACTCACAGTCTTTCCAACATCACACTCAAGGGATTGCAAAAGTGTGAAAGTGTTTTGGGTTTCCAAGGATCCAGCTGCAGGGGGATTTGTTTGCTCCTCATACGTCTACGTCAAATCAGTCTGCTCTACCGCCTCTTTTGGACACAAGTCAACTCCTTTTCTAAGCGTCCATCTGGTCTGTGGGCCCATTCTTCTGGGTTCAATATTATTATTTTTATTATTTTCCCCACGCTCCCCTTTGTTGCGACGCGCCACCGCGACCCAACCTGCGGTGTACCGAGCATTAACTATTGTTTTTGCTTCATCCTCCACTTTCCTTTCCACTGCAGGTTTTGAGGGGCAATTTCTACTTGCATGGCCTAACTTATTGCAATTAGTACAACACCATGGGCCATCGACAAAGGTCAGATCTTGTAGCACTCGTCCAAGGTAAACGTGCCTCGGTAATTCTCTGTGTTCAGCCATAAGTGTGCATATTGACGCATACCTTCTTTTTCCTCCTTCAATGGAGTGGGAATCAATTTTTATGGTTTTCCCCACTCCATCTCCAATTTTCTAAAGAATATCCCTCCTATAGAATTCCATGGGGAAGCCTGGAAGGTGGAGCCACATCGGAAACTGATTTATGGTCACCGTAGCCGCTTGAAAGCCCGGCGTCCACAGTTGCACCCATATCATGCATCCTAAAATGAAGTAATGGCCACCTGCGAGGATAGTCAATTTTTGCGAAGCTGAGGAACATTTTATGGCATAAAAGCCTTTTTCCACCGCAATGAGATCAAGGTTTCCCACCCATTTCCAGAGTTTACCCAGCTCAGTTTTTAAGAAATCCTGAGAAAAGGATCTTCCTAACACTTTACACATGGTTTGGATAGGTTTGTGTACTCCTCTTTAGAGATGGGTATAAATATTTCATCCTCCTTTAAGAGGCTTGGCTTTTCCACTGCAAACGGGAGATCAGGGAGTTGAAGGGGGATGTTAAAGGGTATTAATTTCCCTGCATTCACGTGGTTCTCAACTATCAAAGCTTCCATAAATGAGGTTGGGGCATTTATGGAGGTAATCTCTTCATTAATGACAGGCGGGGAATAATTTAAAAGGAAGTCAGGGGGTCGAGGAGGAACGGATAGGGCTGGGTAGGGCTGACGCGACGGACTCTTGGTTTCACTGCCATCATCCGAGCTGCTGACGGAGGCCTAGCTGGGGCTAGGATCTTTGGCCGTGAGGGCGGTGGGTTGGAAGGGGGTCAGATTTTGTGGGGTTTTCTCCCTCTCACTTTCTCTCTTTTCCATTCTTCCTCAAATGTTTTTCTTCCACTTGGGGGATTCTCCTTCAAGCTACTCCTACCCTCACCCTCCAAGCCTTCTCTGACTCTGATTGGGGAAACTGCCCCGATACCCGCAAGTCTCTTAGTGGTTATGTCCTCCTACTTGGCTCATCTCCAATCAGTTGGAAATCGAAAAAGCAAAGTACGATTTCCAAATCTTCATCGGAGGCCGAGTATCGTGCCATGGCACAGGCAGCCGCGGAAGTCACCTGGGTTGTTCGTTTGTTGGGTGACATGGGAGTGTCCAACCTACAACCTGTTACCCTTCATTGCGATAATCAGTCGGCAATCCACATCGGCAAAAACCCGGTCTTTCACGAACGTACAAAGCACATCGACATATATTGCCACTTCACTCGTGAAAAAGTTCTTGAAGGCTTGATTCAATTGACATATTTGCCTACTCAATCTCAGATCGCCGATATCTTCACTAAAATTCTACCTTCCTCCCAATTTCAGACGCTGATGTCCAAGCTAGGGATGGTCGATTTCTCTCTCCCATCTCAGCTTGAGAGGGGGTAAAAGAGGTTGTGTACATAAAGGCCCATGTGCAGTAAGTTATATGTATATAACTTTTGTTTAGCTGACCACTAAATGTATATTATATTGGGCTTCTTTGTTCAGCCCACATTATCTTATTATTAACCTAGATAGGATCTTCCTTCCTTGTATATTTATAGACCTTAGGCGCAGCTTTCTTCTTCCAGGTTGTAAGATACTACAGTATCATCTTTCTTGCAATACAATATATTTTTCAAAGAGCAAACTCCTTTGCACTCATCTCAACATGTCTTACTTTTCATCATTGGAAAGATAAATCATTCTTTATCATAAAAGTTTCAGAAGTCATGCATAAGTTTTTGTAATGGGATGGATTTTATTTGCTTTATGTATTATAAAATCACAACAATTGGTCACTAGACTAGCTAGTAATTAAGCTCATGGTTTAAAGCCATATTTTATTTGGGATTTTTATCTAAAAGTTAATATTATTATATAAAAAATTGTGATAGTAATGATTCATACATACTATAAGATAGAAGGCTAACTAACTGTACAATAAACAAGAATAAGAATGCAAAGATAACATACAAATTAAAAACAATGATAATAATAAAACACAAGAAAATTGTGCGTGGGATTTCCTTACCTTTCCCCACTTTCAAAGGGCATTGCCTCATTGCTTATGTAGTTGGGTTGGTTAGATTAACCTGTGCGAGATTCCGATACAGTAGGACACTTCTCTTTACTAATTTAAAAAAGAAAAAAAAAATGTGTGAAAACAAAGATCCCTTTGTTTACAAAAAAAAAAAAAAAACAAAGATCCCAGAAAAAAATCTCTCGTATAATAATGTATGTGTAACGAATGCAAGATACTCAAATCTCTCTAGTAGCTTTGTTCTTCCTTCCACTAGGGCTTCTTATCACAAACCATGACAGCTTCTAAGCTCCTGTTTAACTCATCCAAATATCTCAACACAAATATATACCCTATTTTGCAAGTTTGTTTAATTCATGTTCTAATATATCTTAAGGATCGGATATTATGTGAATTTCAATTGTTAAAAGTAACTAGAGAAATTTACTAAAACTAATTTAATATCACGTGATGAATATATTATAAGATATTCTCTGAGTAGTTTCTAGGAAAGCCTTAAAAACTTAAATACATATGGAGTTTATTTGTTTATTTTTTGATCTTTTCATAAACTACTAATGAAATGTGAAAAGAACATTTTATAGGGGTAGTTTTGAGGTGATCAAACTTTGACCAACGATTTTGTGTAGTACTTGTAGAGTAGCGTACTTTAAATGAGTCTATGCTATTAATTATCATAATCAATATATTTTTTTGATGGTAAGGAGAAGAATTTTGTTTAGATCTTAACTCGTCCGATGTTCTTGGTCTAGTATTTGCGGGCCAGGCACTTGAGAGGATTTAATCTTGTGAACTTAAGGTTACAAGCTGAATTCCCAACCAACTACACCAAGTAAATTTGGTGTTATTGTGATCAATATGTATGAAGATAATTGGTCAAGAGCTAGATAATTACAACTTTTGTACTCAAAGGTCAATATAAGACTTCTTTTAAGTGGGAACGTTTGTTTCTTCTCAATGAAGTTAACAGTAATAGTGTTAAGGATATATAGTGCAAGTGCAAGATGGAAATGAAACTAGTAAGAACACATCGTCTTTATTTATTTTCCTTGGCGTGGAACCATTCAATAGTCAAATATTACTTTGTCATTGACAGGGAAGAATTTTGCATTGATTTGTTAAATTTCTAGGCAACATTCATTTTAAAGTAGCCAAATTGAATCACAACACACTGACTACAATAAATCAATCTATAAAAGAAGTTTAGAGTATGAAGCTTAAAGTTTGCATTCCATTATCTTACTCACCAGACACTAATAGTTTAGGCTATTTTCCAGATTCAAGAAGATGCCAAAATTTCAAGCAAAGTTGACGGCATCAGTTTTAGCAATGTTCTTCTTCCTACTAGCCATCTTTGCACCAGAATTTTCTTTAGCTGGTAATATATCACATTCTAAGAATAGTGTTCTCATTCAATTGAATAAACTACGCAAATTCTTGCCCAAGAAGGTCTGAGTCTGACAGAGTCAGACTACGCTACTATGAGTTAAATGAAAAACAATAGAGTTACAAAGATAGATGAAAAGTTAGTACGTAAAACAATTATATAGAAAGCTATATACAAGTTTTAAAAGTTAAGTTAGCAACATAAAAAGTTAGTGATTTAGCTAATTTAGACGGTTTAATACGAGATCAACTGCATAAGTTAATTGAATTGGTTCTTGTTGTTTGTTTGCCTTCAAAGCAGCTGGCTTGCAGGAAGCATCGCGACCTTCAAATCGAGCACCAGAGAGAAGTTTAAGAAGCGGCAACCCAGGAAGACCACCAGCACCAACCGTGAGCCCAAGGCGTCAACATGTCCCTATTGCACCACCTCCTTTTCTCGCTTGAGAAATCTGTTTGACCCTTGCTTTTGGTTTTCTTTGTTAAGTTTTCTTATGCAATAAAGAACTTGTACTAATTATATTGTAATCTTATTACTATCAATAAATCAGATGGTTATATGAAGTTTATCTGAGACTCGAGTGAGTAATTATATATAACCATTAGTATTTCTCTAAACGGCCAACTTTTTTCCCATTTTAAAAGTAAAAGATGGTTAAACTCATTAGTCATTACAACCTATTCTTAGACAAAGCAAAAGGGAACCATACCCCCTCCAAATTACAGATTAAGCGGGAACGTAAGTGCATATTATTAAGGAGCAATATAATTGGGACAATGATTAACCCACCGTTGTTTTACACTATATGACACTAACTTAGTGAGGAGATGGACAACAATGTTACCATCCATTCATAGATACCGGTTAGTTGGTCCTTCTATTCTAGCTAAAATTGACCCAAATGTAAAAATCACAGTTATTTATACTACTATTTAATAAATCTAACATAATTTAACACAAAAAAAAGAATATTATAATAAACTAATAGGCTTTGTTCTTTTGGACTGAACATTCAGTTTAGTTCATTTCATTTCAGTTCAGTTAATTTCCTCTTACAGTTTTCATTCAGTTTAGTTCAGACAAATTCATTTCAGTTCAGTTCAGTCCAAAGAACATAGTCTTCATCTCAACCATCCTAAACCAATTCGCACCAACCAACCCAAAACCAAGTCATTCAGAAACTAAAATGAAAGGTTATCGCTTCTTTTTAACGATCTTTCCCAAAACAAGAAGTAATTATTTTAACAATTCACCATTGTTGCTTCACTTCTTCTCAATTTTATCACTTTCGCAACACCAATTACTTAATTGATCAATTTCCCTCTTTTTACCCATTCAAACTTAATTAAATGTTCATACCACTTCGAATAATACTATCCAAACTCTCAATACCACATCAAACTCTCTCCAACACCAAACAATTACATGCCATGATCACTAAAACCCACCTCTCTCTTGACCCATTTTTTGCCACCAAAATCATCAGATACTATGCTCTCAATTCTGAACTTTCCTCTGCACACCAACTGTTCGACGAAATTCCCCACAAAAGCATCTATCTTTGGAACTCCATCATTAGAGCTTATGCGCAAGTTCATGACTTTAAGAATGCATTTAATCTTTTTAACCAGTTGCTTAGTTCAGATTTATGCCCTGATAATTTCACATTTGCTTGCATTTTACGCGCTTGCTCTGAGAATCATGATGTGGTAGGAATTAGACTTGTTCATGGTGGGTTGGTGGTTTCTGGGTTACAAATGGATTCAATTTGTGGTTGTGCACTTGTGAATGCTTACTCAAAACTTGGGTTTCTTGATGATGCTAGTAAAGCATTTTATGGTGTAGTTGATCCAGATTTGGCCACTTGGAATTCACTGATAAAGGGTTATGGGTATTGTGGATTTTGTGATGAAGGGTTGAAGTTGTTCAATGCCATGAGGGATATGGGGATTGAACCAGATGGATATGCAGTGGTTGCTCTGCTTTCGGCTGTGGCCGAGCCCGGGTTATTGCAGATAGGCCAGGGAATTCATGGGTTTTGCATTAAGAGTGGTTTTCTTTTGAATGATCATGTTGGTAGTTCATTAGTCACTATGTATTCAAGATGTGGGTGCTTGGATGCAGCGCAGGGAGTGTTGTACAGTTTATTGAAACCGGATATAGTCACATGGTCTGCATTGATAACAGGGTTTGCAAATTCAGGGGAAATTAGTAGAGCATTGTTACTCTTCAGAGAAAGGAATGTGGATGGTATGAAGGCTGATCCGGTATTGCTCGCAAGCGTTTTGGTAGGTGTTGTTCAATTGGGCAATGTATTGCCTGGATGTGAGATACATGGTTACGTTCTTCGACATGGATTGGAGATCGATATTAGGGTCGCCTCAGCTCTTATAGACATGTATTCGAAGTGTGGTTTTATGGACGTTGCTCTTTGCGTTCTCAATGTACTTCCTAGACGAAACATCATAGTGTACAATTCGGCTATTTTGGGTCTTGGTTCACATGGATATGCTGATCAGGCTTTTAGATTGTTTGATGAGGCAATGCAAAAGGGATTTATGCCTGACGAATCCACATTTTCTGCTCTACTCCATGCGTGCTGTCAAGCTGGTCTGGTCAAAGAGGGGGAGGAAATTTTTAACAGGATGAAGGATGAATTTGGTATTGAACCTAGAAATGAGCATTTTGTTCACATGGTTAAGATCTTGGGAATGGCTGGAAAGCTGAGCGAGGCGTATAGATTTGTCTTGAGCCTGTCTGAACCAGTTGATGCTGGCATTTGGGGAGCACTACTAGCTTGTTGTGAAATGCATGGAAATTCAGCACTTACTGAAACTGTTTTGCAGCATGTCTTCGATAATCATATACAAGAAGATTCTCACTCAGTATCACTCTCTAGAATCTACGCAGATCATGGACGATGGGATGATGTGAAGAAGTTGAGAGATGATATGACTTATAGTAGACAAAAGAAGCTACCAGGACTTAGCTGGATAGGTGGAAAGAGCTTTTGAGATATGCCACCTAAAGGTGAATTTGGCTCATGGCCTCATGCTATCTAGTATCTGATGTTCAACAGGTATCTATTCACTTTCATGAGGAGTTTCAATATCAACTTTTCCACTCCAACTCTTGCATCTGGGAGTAGAGAGGTGATGTTTGGAATGCAACTATTGATCCATGTGTTAGTTATCTTTCTTGTCACATGTATTGTACTCCCTCTGTCTATATTTACTTGCTACTTTTGCTTTTGCACCAGCATTTAGGCAGAGGAGAAAAAGTATGATAGGGACCACAACTTTATGGAAAAATAACAAATATTTGGGGAATGTAGGTAGGAAGAAGACAAAATTAAAGGGAAATATTTGTACTCTTAAGTGGGTCATAGTTATCAAATATGAAAATGTAGCAATTGAAAAAAAAAAATCCATTTATGGAAAATTTAGCAAGTACAAAAAAGATGGAAGGAGTATATCTTACCATTGAACTTGTAATTTGTGGCCATGGTATATGAAAGGCTACTTTACCTCTACCACTCATAACCCTGTGAAGTGCAACATACTTGAGTGGTAAGTTTGGTTCCTCATGGGAGTTGGGTGCAGCTATCACTTATAGGACCACCTACGCCTCAGCTACACCCATCATTTTGGCGAGAATGATGATTAAGATACCATAAGCTTATCGGATATTGTGTTGGTTATATCAAAGAAAACGGCCTCTAGGCATGTACAACAGTACAAGTACACTTTCCTAGAGACATCATTCTCCCCACCGTACTATCAAGGCTTGAGAATACGTCTTTAGGAAACCAACCCCTAAAGCCTTACCACTCCTAGACAAGAGAACCTTGAGGTTTCGTTAGACAATGGATAATCATGAAGTATTTCAAGATGATGATCGGTGGTGATCTAAGAATGATAATATATATTTTTTTCGTTTGATTTGTTTGTAGGGATATATGATATTAGTAGAATTCTTTTTTTTTTCTTAAGTCTTAAGTCTTAAGTTTGTAATAGGTTACTTTAGTAATGATGAGCAATGCAATATAAGGTCGTTGACAGATTTCCTTGTCTAGCATGTAAAACATTTTCTATACCCTTTTGTTTTGCAATTAGTTTAGTAATGATTCAGACTTTTAAGAGTAATCAAAATTTCTACAAATATTACTGTAGCCTTGCATCTAGCATGTCTAGCATGTAAAACATGTGACTTATTCAGGAAACCTGTTCTTAAAGATTGTAGGCAAACTCTACTGTTCAGAAATTTTTACTTGACTTATGGAGAGCTGACTGTGGTTGTCATGTTTACTCTGACCGTTCTTGTTGATTGCCGATTCAACTCTTAATGTGTGGTATCTGGGAACTATACTCTCTTTCTTCACGAGTGTCCATTATTGTTTACAGGAGCTAAAGTAAGGCTTATTCAAAATTACAAATGCAACCTAGTTAGATAAATATAGCTCCTCTTTATGCTCTATCATTGCCGTTATGGTCTCCATCTTTCAACTTCACAGATTCGAAAACGCTTGACATCCTGGCTGAGCCACCACACTTTCTGGTTTCTTTAAGTGGCAAGTGCTTCTGATCATCTTCATAAGTTGATCTTCATGATTATCCATGTTAACAATTTCAACTTCTTAGTAAAAAAAGTTTGGTGAATTTTATGTTTTTCTGCCCATGATGATTTAAACCTATGTGATGTGGTAGATTCAGATTTCAGAAGTTTGCCCTTCGGTTTCTCTCTTCCACAGAATCACATAAATTCATGGAGACATTGAAGGTAAAATCAGCATGATTTGCATGCATTATGAATTTGTGAAAGCTCTATACAATGCAATCACTGCTGATCTCTGATACTGTTTCATCCCTTATCAGTGCTCTCAGGAAAGAAGAGATTGTTCGAGTGGCATGCCATGCTGTGTGCTCATTGAGGGGTATGAAACATCTCTTTTTGAAGAAATAGTCCACCTTGTCCTAATTTTTGGAGTTGGAAAAGCACATTAGATAACACTTCTGTCAAAATAAAACTTTGACTTCTATGTTGTTCCTCTTACCTTTATTGGTGATTTAAACCTATAGGGGTGGTTAACGCCGGAAAATTGTGGTCAACGCTCATATTCCGACCTAAGGTCCCAGTCAACCAAAAAAGTTCATTAAGGTCCCATTATGCCACTTTGCTTATATGAGGTCCTTTATCACAAACTCAACCTTTTATAAGGTCCATCTAACAAATATCCCTTTCAATAATAACGAATGAATTGACTTTTGGATTTTAAGGGAGGTATTCATATAAAAAGCAAAAAGAAACAATTAAAAACACGGTAATATGAATTCTGCCCAAAAAGAAGCTCACCCGGTGTCACCGGCCAGGGCCCAGCCGATCAAAGTGTGATAAAAAAGTATCAATTTTAAAATATTTTATTATTTTCAAAGTCAAAGTGTATTAAATTTGACTGTACGCTCCACTAATTTTAGAATTTATTATCACAAAATTATGCATTAGCAAACGTAAATAAAGTGTTGCTAGTTTTAAAACGTGGGATGTGCATTCAAAATTTCAGAACTCCATAGCATATATAGGCATTGAAATCTTGGGGACTGGGAGGGGAAAAAACAAGCTACAAGTTGCACGCACATAGCATAAAGTGGAAGGGAAAGAAACAAGCTACAAGTTGCACACACATAGCAATGATAGCATAAAGCGGAAGGGAAAGAAAGCAAGCTACAAGTTGCACATACAAAACATAAAGAAATGTCTCGAGATCTACTATGAATCAGAAATCAAGATCTTACAAAATCTACACTAAATTCCTTTGAAATTTGAGCAACTAGTACCCATGCGAAGAAGCGATGAAGTAACTCCAAGCTTATTAGATTCGAGGTCAAATTCCACCAAATTATCCTCCATTTGTTTCCCACCTATTACTATTGAAGTCATTGATTCTAAACCTCCATCCACAAATCCTAAACACAACACATTATCTGAAACCTTCACCATTGAATTCGCCCCGTAAATCCTCCACCTTGCATTCTTGTTATGCAACAATGGACTCTTACCATCCAAAATCAAATCTATTATTGGCACATTAAAACCTGTTTTCGCATTATTAACCACACTTTTCGCGTTAAAACAAGCTCCAAAAGGAGCCACCGAAGCAACTCTGGCCATCTTCATTGCGGTCGCCTTGCTAACGAAAACATCGATAAGAGCCTTGTATATGCTACTATGGAGAACAGTGTAAGGATCTAATGTGCTAATCTTCGTCCCGCCAATGCCGTCTTTGTTGAAAGACAACAACGAAGAACTGAAGCGTATTGGAGTTTTATCAACTTTCATAGATCTTACCTTAATGAAATATTCTACCGAAGCCTCTCCTATACTATATATTGGCGCAGTACTATTAGGGTTGACTATAAATGGGGTAGTAGTAAGTGATTTGGACAAATAATTAGGGCTACCACCAAAATAGATAGCTCCATTATAGCCGGGTGAAAGGGATGTAGGAAGACAAAGAGAAAATTTACGTGGAGCTTTAAAAGTTGATGAGATTTGGGAATGGAATGAATTAGGAACCCTAGCAAGGGTTATAACCCCTTTAGTGTAAGGTGATAAGCCTTTCAAAGGGCTTTTATCCGCGCAACTGAAAGGAAAATGAGGTAAGCTAGTTTTTGAGAGTTGTGCTAATGAGTTTTGTTGAGTTTGCTTGTACAAAGTGGTTGTGTCTTCGTGGAGCTCGACGGCGTTAAGGCCGTTGCTCCACCGGGTGTAAGCATAAACACCGCATTTATCATCGACACAAAAATGTCCCGGTCCGGCGTAACGCTCACATTTGCGCGAGTTGCACGGTACATTGTAAGAGGTTAGGGAGCGCTTGGTGGTGTAGCCATATAGGTCGCAAGTGAACCAGGACCACTTATTACTAAGATCAATGACCAAATAGACACGAGTTGAAGGGGTGTTCCAACTAAGAAGGTAGTGAAATATTGGGAGATTTTTGTGTCCTTCAATATCCGTTGGTGCATAACTTGGTGGGTAAGAAACAGTGGTAGCAAATGCTTGCTGTTGAGGCCTAGGACCAAGAAGACTGGGCCGTTGTGGATAGTGTCCTGGACGAGCCCAAGGAAGAGTAGGATATGGGCTTGGTGGAGTAGCCCAAGGTTGCATCCAAGGCCATGAATATCCCCAAGGTTGAGCTGCTGTCGGGTAGGGCTGCTGCCACCCGTGACTGTTGTGCTGCTGCCCGGACTGACCGCCACCGCCACGGCCACCTGAGTTCCGGCCACCATGCTGACCGCCGCCGGTGTGGTTGCCGGAATTTCCACCTTTGTTTTTATAATGATTTTTCTTGCCTTTGTAGTTGTTATGAGGGGTGTGGCGACGTTGTGAATTAGAGGATGATGAATTAACATCATCCACAGTAGGTGAATTAACAGCTACAAGGGCCGAACCACCTTCCTTAGTAGCCCGCTTCGCCAAACTTGTTTCTTCCAAAATGAGCATGGAACGAGCAGTAGAAAAAAGAGGAAGCGGGTCACGGTGTTGAATAATCGAGGCAACCCCATTATAAGCTTCAGTAAGGCCAGCAACCATTTGTAATACTAACCTTTGATTCGAGACCGGCGAGCCGACGTTTGCGAGTTGATCAGCGAGCATCTTGAGAGTTTGACAATAAGAACTTGCATTCAGAAAATCAGCCATGTCAAGGTGCGAGAATTGATGCTCTAAGTTCACCGCACGAGAGTTCTTATTATCATGAAAAAGATCACGAAGACGGGTCCATGCTTGTGCCGCCGTGGAGTCGGGTTGGATAATAGTATGAAGAAGGTCATTCGAAATGGTGCCATAAATCCATTGAAGGACGATGGCGTCAAGACGGGACCAAAGATCCTTGTCTACAGTACTAGAAGAAGCTGCGGAGTTCTCCGTCTCGGTTTCGGTAGTAGGTTCAAGGTGATCAAGCACCATATATGCACGAGCATGAATTTTAAAAAGCTCAGCCCACGTAGTATATTGGGCGTTTTCCATCTCCAATGTGACAGGAATGAAGGATTTGATGTTGGAGACGGCGAGAGCCGGGTGAAGTGGGGTGGTGGTTTTCACGGTTTCACCCATGGTGGGCGGCTTAACAGAGAAAGTGAGAAAGAACGTGAGTGAGTGTAGGAGGAGGGAAGAAAGAAAACCTAGAAATCTGATACCATATTAGAAATATAATCCTCCCTTTTCTCATTAACCATAATGATAATATATACACCATAATACAAGAGAGAATATTCTACATAATATTCTCTTAACTATAATAAGAGATATACAATATCAACATATGATTATTTACATAATCTAACAGGAAGGACGAAGGTAGCATTAGAAACATGAAAGGAGAGGGAAAAGATACTGAGGAGAAGAGTGAGTGTTGAAGCCATTTTTTGAGTGGCTTAAAAAATGTGAGACGGCTTGGATATAGTAGATCAAGAGAATGTGTATATTTATAGTAGCGTTGGAGAGTGGAAAGTCTATTAGTCAACATTTTATAATTTGGAGGGAGCATCCTCGTGTAATGGATCCCACGTGATACTTCTAGTTTGGAAATTGGAAGCATGATGTAGTGATACTTTAGATGTGATACCTGTACTAAATATCACTTGCATTTGCATATTGATATATACTACCCAGTGGCGTATCCAGGATCTTTACCTTGTGGGTTCGGAATTTGAGACATTAGTCCAAATTTTAGATTACGACCCATAACTTAGTTGGGCGTGCAATAATGCTATTACAAAAATTAAAAAGTACTCAAACTACATATTACTTCGAGTATTGTTTGTGATAAAAACAAACAGATAAGTCAACAATAATAATTAGAGAATAAAATATAATAATATACTGTATAGAAAGGAAAAGAATTAAAAAATAAAAAATTGAAGATTGACAAAAAGTAAAGAAAAAAAGAAAGAAAGAAAAACATCGTGTTGCATGAATTATTAAAAAGAAAGAGAGATTGAGGAATAAATTAAGCACATTTAGGGAAGAAGTAGAAAGGAAAAGAATAAAAAAAAAAGTTGAAGATTGACAAAAAGAAAAGAAAAAAGAAAAAGAAAGAAAGAAAAACATCATGCAGCAAAAGGGAAGAAGTGGAATAGATTTATGATAGCCGAGCATATTCGAACTCGCGACCACATTGTTGTGTTACTGGCAGCAGAACCATCATGCCGTCACCGCTCTGTACGTCTCATTACACACGTTATATATTTTATATCTTTTCGAGCTTTATGAAGCTTTGCTGATTTTACCCGAATCCACTATGGGTTCAACTGAACCCAGTGAACCCATAGTGGATCCGCCCATGATACTACCTCCGTTTCATATTAATCTACACACTTACACTTTTTGACACTATTCACAAATTTCCCTTTGACTATCATTTGTGAATTATGGTTAAGAGAAATTTAGTCGTGAGAACCTTTGTTTGATTTGTGCCGATATGTAGTTTTAGAATATCGACTTTTTATATTTTTTACAAATACAAAATTAGAGATATAAAGGCCAAAGTAGTGCGTAGGCGTGCGTGAAAGTGCGAAGTGTGTAAATTAATATGAAACGGATGTAAGACTTACATTTTAAAAAAGGAAAGTATCGAGGCGACCCTGATCCCAATGGTATTCTTCCTATCTTTCACGTGGGAGGCTAGGTTCAAATTTTGGTGGGGGGAGGGGGTTGGGTGCAGGTGAGTGATTTCTGTGAAAGAGCGGCCGAAATTTTTCTTACTCAATGGGTTTAAAAGGGCCCAATAGAAAATTACAAAAAAAGAAGTGAGGAAAAAGATGCGTGAAAGGGTAGATAATAGAATGATAAAGTATAGAAGTATATAAAATGGCAATATCTATAAAAAGAATTTAATAATCCACCACTATGATGGCAGTATGGCTATTTAAAAGGACTCGAATTGACCATATGGATAGACGATAGTTATTATATAAATAAAATTATGACATGTTGATGTATCTTAAATATCTCTTGCAGGTCTATAACTATATGTATTATTTTTAAAAGAATTGCCGTGCGCCAAAAGCAAGGAAACAGAGTTATCCTTTGAGGTGAATACTTCGATAACAATTATTAAAAAAATGAAAATATTTGTAAATAATATTTGTAAATAAGAAAAATTAGTCAGGTCATATAATTTACTCTGATACAAGTTTACATAGCCGCCCCCTCTCTCTTTTTCTCTCTCTCAAACCTTAGCCTCCCCTATCCCTTCTTCATCAATTACGGCGTCATGGATGATTTCAGTCCATAGAACCCCCTTTTCCTTTTTATTTTCGGTTTTAGTTCGTTTTCTTGTTTTGTTTAATAAATTAGTCTCTCTTTATGAGATTTTCTCAAACCCTGTTATGGGGTTTTTAGTTTCTGTTTTGGAAATCTCCTTCTCCCCTATGGGAGTTGTGAGTATGGTTCCTTTGTTTTTAGGTATGAGAAATTATTCTCATTGGTTGAAGTTCGAGACTCAACATGAAGGTATTGGAATCTCGGATGCAGTCAACCTGACTCGATCAAGAATGTTCTTCCCAAACTATATCAGAATGATAGAATTCATCATCAATAGTTGCTTGATTCAGCAAATACAAGGGGGTTGCGCTGTATTGCTCAATCTGGTTCATTGTAGTTTCTTCGAAGACGAATTTGATTTAGTCTTGTTTAATTGTATCTTGTTTTTCTTTAATACCTACTGTAGATGTCGTTTGGCCTTCAATTAATGAAATTTATCTTTCAAAAAAGAAGAAAAAGAAAAATTAGTCAGGTGGATATTTTACAAAATTAACATGTTGATATAATAAAATTAACTTTAAAAGTTGTAGGTATACTAAACATGAAGCACTAAGGTTAGTCTAGTTGGTTGGACGCTCTCTTTCCACCCTTATAAGAGAATTTTATCTACCTTAAAAAAAACATACACAAATTATTAGAATAGGCGGTCTAATTTTAACATAAAATTAGACAAACCCAAACCTACATTCTCCTACCAATCCTGATCCATCTCACTTTAGCCCAACACTATCCCTAGACATCTAACACCAACCTAGTCTTCTCTTCTCCTTTCTTTGTTTCCCTTTGAATCTCGGACTACATCAGATAATTTTAAGAAATAATCTGGCGGTCTTACTGAATGACATAAATTAGTCACCGAATGGATTAAACTAGTCACTAAATGGATTCAAGCATGTGATTATTGAATGAATTAAGTTGGTCACTAATTAGATTAAAAAAGTCACTAAATAAATTAATCTAGTTTTTTTTTTTTTTGTTAAAAAGGCATGCATAGATCTTAAATATTCAAGTTAGGGCTTGAATAACCCATTACAATCCGAAATAATCCATTCATTACAAAAACTAGGGGGGAGGGTTACATTCCTCGTTACATGCATGTCTAATGCGCTAGTTCTACCATCTTTTGCTAAGCCATCCGCAACACGATTTTCCTCACACTTTACGAATCTGATCTGGACATCCTTGAATACCTATTTGAGTTCCCTACAAGCACTCAATACATAAGAGTAGATGTTATTTTGTTCAGTATCTCGTTTTACGAGCTTTAAAGCTTCCGTGTAGTCCGAACACACCACAATACATTCTTGATTTTGTATTCTAGCCATGCGTAAGCCATGAAGAATTGCAAGTAATTCTGCCATTTTTGCATCAATAGCATAGACTTTTTTCTGAAAACCCGAAACCCACTCCCCATTTCTTAAACGCAAGCAACCACCAATTCCCGATGGCATCGAGTCAGAGATGAACATTGGAAAAACCAATATTTGGAAAGGTGGTCAGTTCTCTTCTTAACATTGGGCTTAGGCCGTTGCCTAATTTTAAATTAAAAGTAGACGATCTTTTACAAGACCAACTGAAAAACATATTGAGCATTTCTTTCAGGATATAAACACCAACATCAATATATCTCTCCATAATAACTCTCCAAAATAACTCTCCAATCCATTTTTTAACTTTCTCTCTCTCAAGATCACCCCTTCAAAAATTGCTAACAATGATATGACTCTCCAATAAGCTCTCCAATTTATTATTATCTATAAATCCTATTTTTTTTAATATTTTCAATGACATGTGTCATCATACTATGCCAAGAACATGCTCTCTTAATACTCTTGGCCTGGGGAGAGCATTTCTCCAAGTTCTCTCTATGGAGAGCGAATGGAGAGCACCAATGTTGGGGTAGAGTTGGCTCTCCATTTTCTCTCTCCATGGAGAGCTCCTTAGAGAACTACTTGGAGAGCACCAATGTTGGTCCTCAAGGGAATTTCATATAATTAAAAAAAATAGCTTTACCTTTTTACACAGTCTACTTTTTTTTACTTTTGGCAATATTCATGTTAATTGACCATAATTTATTCCTAATATATTAATATAAAGCTTATCACGTAAACCGTTATCGAATACTAACAAAACTTTAGATCTAAAACAACCCAAATATTTGCCATCGTTTTCAGTTTGATTCTTGAATTGGCTCCTTAACTTGGTTTTCCCGTTTAAGGTAGACTTTTAAAACCTATATTGTTGATTCTTTTTTCTTTTAGGGGAATTAATTATTGATTCTTAGATACTTGAGTTGCTAATATTGGTCGTCATAAGCATGGTTTGCCATAAGTTACTATTCGTATAGATGGAACATGGGTAAAGGATACACATCATGGAGCTGCAGCTTGGGTAGCTGATGCACCTGGCATGCCACTTTACGATTGATAGGCGTGTCGCACACCTAACAAAAATAAATAACCTAACTAATCCTCCTAACTATGTAGTAGGGTAAGTCAGGGTCGATCCCAAAGAGAGAAAGTTGTTATATGATTAGTTCTTAAACAATGGTAAGACTAAAGGATATTGATATCAATGATGGTGGAATAAACTATACTAATCAATATCAAAATAAAAGACTTTAGAGTTAAGTATCCCCACTAGCATGAATTAATACAATAATACTTCCTACCTCAAACTAATTGATTAAATGATCACAAGGAAAAGTACACCCTATAAAATACCATAAACCTCTCCGGAGTATCTATGGGCTCCCTAATATGCACTTCAAGCCTACTCCAGTGAAATCATGCAAATTAAAGACATTAAACGCGACACTCTAACTTCCTAACAATCCATTCTACCTACTCCCGTGGAGATTTTCATGTCCTTAATTGAAATATTCAAATCCATCAAAACCCAACTCCCGTTGTGATTAGAGCTGTCAGTTTGGTTAATAAACTGCTGGTTGAACTGAAATAACTGAAATTTGAACTGAATTAAACTGAATTGGGATTAGCAGCATCGAAATCAAGCGAAAAATGTTGAGCCGAACCGAAATAAGCGTAAATGAAAAAACAAAACCGAGCGCAATCGAGGCGAAACAAGGCGTGGCGAAAATAGCCGTGAAAACCGAAAAGTTGATCGATCAACCGAGCCGAATAATTAGCCGAATTAACCGACCGATTCAAGCCGAAGCCGGACTCGAACTTAAACCGATTTAAATTGAAACTGTTTCAAATTAATTTTTAACCGTACCCCGAACCGAATTTAAATATTACCCATATCTAGGGGTGTTAACGGCGCGAACCGAGGCCGAACATGTCCGGGCTCGGCTCGGCTGAGAATGGTTGAGGTTGAGCTCGGCTCGAGCTCGAAGCTCGTCGAGCTCAATAATTTGGGCTCGGCTCGAGTCGAGAGGATCAAAGCCAAGCTCGGCTCGAAACGCAAATTTTAAATATTAGAAGTTTAAGTTATAACTTACATTCATTAGGCTTTAAATAAATACAGCTCAATAAATTCTTGTCAAACTCTTAATAAGAGTGGATGTCAAAGATTATCTTTAATAAATGGGTCAGGCCCAACATCCACAGAATTTTCCTCTTCATACACACTCTTTAATAGAGCAACTCCACTGTTACTCGTGATTCCTCTTCGATGTGGGGATTTTTATCCCAACAACAAATTTCGCTCATGTAAGAGCTGCTGGCTGCATGTGTTTCTCGCTACTTTATACCAGGTGTTAGCTACCTTTTATTTTTTTGACGAGAACTACTTTTTATAATAACAATAGAAGTTGACTCGATTAGTGAGTCGACAAACTAAGCGATATACATTATAGTCCAATACTCCAATATAAACGAAAGGAGGACTTCATAAATAATCCAATATTATAAATATGGTCCACTATACATATACATATACAAATACATGCTCTTTAATAGCAAATTCATAGTTAATGAGTAATAAGATTTTATAGGGAAAATAAGGTTGTTGTTTATTTTCTTTATCGATGTGGGACATTACTATTTATCTAAAAACTAACTAAAATATTTTCGAGCTTGTTCACGAACTTTCGAGCCGAACTTAAGGAGGCTCGGGCTCGGCTTGTTAAGGTCCCGAGCCGATCCCGAACTCGAATCGAGCCCTCTCGAGCCGAGCTTTGACCGAGTCGAGTTCGAATAGTTTGCGAGCCACCCTGGCTCGTTAGCACCCCTACCCATCTCCATGATAGTACTCCAATTCACAAATTTTATCGTGATAATTTTGTATTAGTTTTCTCACAAGTAAATTTATCATGATATTTTCATTAAATATATAAATTTATGACAATATAGCTTTATTTCGTGATAAATTGATATTTTCAAATCCATCAAACTCTTACAAAAATATGAGATATAACTTTATTTCGGTGATAAGTTTATTTATTTGAATTATAATTTTGGTTTTTTTATAATTTTTTCTTTATTTCAATTAAAATTTGGCTTGGATTCATAATCCTATACAAATAAAGTATTGATCGGTAATAAATACCCATGACGAGATCTTCCTAAGAACAAGAGATACACATTTACATGATCACCATGATTTCTATCTACTACCTCCTAACTATGGGTGTTAACAAGCCTAACTGAGACCAAACATATCTAGGCTCGGCTTAACTCAAAGATTCTTGAGGTCTAGCTTGCCTCAAGCTCGAGGCTCGTTAAGCTTAAAAATTTCGGCTCAACTCGAGTGAACCCAAGCTCGGCTCGAAATTAATTTGGTTGAACTTAGATAAATTAGGCTTTTATAAGTTTTAGGCCCAACTATAAATCTTGTCAAACTCAAATTAATAATTCAATAAAAGTTTAGATGCCAAAGAGTCAGCCCCATTAAGTAAGCTAGACCCAACATCCATAATTATCTCGGCACCTAAGGCCCGACCATTTTTATAGAGTTTGGATTCCAATTACACTTGCTAAACCCTCGATGTGGGACTTCGAGGAAAGGCGAAAAGCAAAATCACCCCATTTTATTCACATCCACCTCAGCCAATCAACTGTGCCAAGAAAAAAGGGAAGTAAAAAAATCTATGGCAGTTCCAAGAGTAGAGGAGGAGAAATTAGTCTTCGACATAAATCACGGGAGAAAACTATACAAGCCTCGGAGGATTTCATAAATGTAGTTTGGAGGAAATCTCGTGATCGGAAGCGGAACCATCTCACTTACATATAATCTGGGTTTACCATCGCCGTTGGAGAAAATGGCGGCGAGAGAAGCAAGAAGCATCCGGGAAGACGAAGAAGAAGATGATTACGAGGAAGGAGATGAAACAGGGGTGAAAACAAAGCAAAGAACATATATTGAGGATTAGAATTACAAAAAACCAAAGAAACAGAGGAGAGAGAAGTAGTAGGAAGTAAGAAATAGTGATTCTTGCCATTGATACCACTGATTGATTCTCTAAGTTTGTGTTTTTTGGCTTTATTTGTTGCGTTTTTTTTGGTTTGAAGTTCAAGAAATTTGGTAATTTTTGTTTTGTGAATGTGGGATGAAATGTGTAATATGAGAATGAAATAAGTGTGATTAAAAGGGCGATGTTTGAAAAGAATTTTTATGAGCAACTTAGTGACAACTTTATAGATTATAGTATATTACATAATTGTTAGATACATATTATAATAATTTAATAGTATTTAAGTTTATTGTTAGAAGACAAAAGTTCACAAGTTTTATAAAATTGTCAAATATTGTCAAATTATAAATATCCTTCACAAAAAAATGTGAGACAAAGCAAACAATAAGTAAGGGAAAATAAGGGTATTGTTTGTTTTGGAAATCGATGTGGGACATTAATGATTTTTTTAAGTAGATGTTCAAAGTTTTGAAATGACTATAGCTTAATGATGATTACCTTAAATGAAGTATTGTTATCTCGAATAAGCTTATTACTAACATCGATACAACTTGATCTTATGCGAATTACAACTTACTTACATTGATACATTTATCTTGTCCAAAGAAGGAATTGTTTCAGTTCAATTAGATGTTTATTATTTTGAAATGAAATCCACATAGAGAAAATGAACCAAAATGGTGTTTTGGATTTTTCAATTACCTTATCAACTTACATCGATACATTAATCTTATCTAATAATTATTCAGCTATATAATAATTTGATTGTATTCACTTAAGTGAACTTGTATAAGTTATAACAAGCCTTTTAGTTATATACCTTATAGTATACTACATATACGAATTTTCGCTTCATATCAGGATCTTGCTAATAAGAAATAAGGTTTAATACGATATAGTACCAATATTAGATGTTTCAGTTCAAATTAGATGTTTCAGTTCAAATTAAATTAGATGTTTTGAGTTTCAATATGAATTTAACTTAATTAGAGACGATTAACTTTAATAGAGCATTGTTATATTGAACCAGTTACATTGTTCTACATTTGTTGCAACTGAATTATATGCTTCCGGTTCTGAAACAAATTCAACTTAAAGATGATTAACTTAAGTACAGTGTTGTTATTATCTTGAATTAGTTTATCGACTTACATTGATATACTCATTAATAATAACATATTTCAATTCAAGTAAATCTTTTGAGTTTCAATTACTTTGTCGACTTATGTTGATACATTCATCTAATCTAATATCACTTTCTTTCAATGATATATGAGTTTCAAATTGAATATAACTTGTAAACGATTAATTTAAATGGAGTATTGTTATCTTGATTTAACTTTTCGGTTCACATAGATACCTTGATCAAATCCAATATTAACTTATTTTACGTCGATTATATGTTTTCAGTTTTCAAATGCATAGAGCTTAATGACTAGTATAGCTATATTAATCCATTGATCTAATATTGTTATAGTACATTGATCTAATCTACTTTTTAAGAAATGTCTAACTCGTTTGTCGAGAAAGTTTATAAGAATTTATACTGATATGAGACGTTTAACCAAACAAGATATGATTTGCATACAACTAAAACTTTGAATATCGACTTATATAAAATTGTCTTATTCCAAATTGTCGAATATATCAGTAAAGTACACATATATCAATGTCACTTTCATACGCGTTTTTGGGAAGTATAATTGGTTTATTTCGAGGCAAGTCTTTGGAATACATTTATTTGACACGTTAATTTTAACCGAACCCGATTTTTTTTGGCAAAAACCCCGACATGAAGTTCCATTTTACCAGATCAAATACAAGAGTGTGACTAAATTCTACTCGAACCGATGCGATTATTTGTCAAATTTATGTGATTTTAAATCAATAGCCGAAATAAGCGAAACGAAGCCGCGAAAATAGCCGCAACGTGTTTTAAGCATTATGGATTCAACCGTTGGTTGGTTTTAGCTGTTCGGGTAAAAGCTGTTTTAGCCGCAACCGACCGAGGCGGGGCGGAAAGAAAAATAGCCGAATTAAGCGGGCGAAAAGTTTGTTAAGCGGACCGAGCCGAGGCGTTAATAATTTTAAGCTGTTTTAAGGCGAGCCGATATGAGCCGAGGCTGTTTGGATATAACCATAGCCGAGCCGTTGAGCCGAATTGACACCTCTGGTTGTGATCAAGACAATGGAATCATAACAATACTAGTTATCCCTAATCTAGTATTGGAATATGCATAATCAATTAAGCAAGAACAATTAAGCAATTAATTTGAGAATATAAAGAAATAATCATGAATTAAATCATACTAGGGTTCAACTTAACCATAGATTATAAAACTATGAAAGCATAATTGAAATAAATAAATATATAGAAGAATAATAAAACATTATCATAGAAAACAAGGAGGAAGAGAAGAAGAAAAGAGATACTTGAATTAATGGAAGAAAGGTGGAGTCTTGAAGAACTATGAAGATCTACAAGTTTCTCTCTCTAACTTATCTCTCTAAAAACCCTAGGTATAAACTAATAATGATGATATAATATCTAAATTTGCTCAAAATAATGTTTAAAGTCCTATTTATAAGCTAAGATTAATATAAGCGACATAAGTTAAGTCACGCGGAAGATACGACATTACAACAGGTTGCACGGGCAAGCAACTACCCGCACGGGCGTGCAGGGTCGTGCACGGCCGAGCGAAATCTCGCTCAGTCGTGCGAGCAAGGCAGAACCATTCGTGGCTTTTGATTGCAGGTTGCACGGTCGAGCATAAATCCGCACGGGTGTACGGGCGAGGTAGTGGCTTCAGCTCAACTTTGAACAACTATAACTTTTGATCCAGAGCTTTTTTTTGAACATGTAATATATCGTTGGAAAGCTCTTGAAGTCTAGATTGCAACCCAGTTAGAATTACCTCATTATCATTGTTTGGTCAAAAATTATGGGTAAAATGGTGCTGAGGTGTCATATTTTGCACAAGTACACAAAGTCGTGTGTATCTTCTTCACTTCCAATCCATTTTGGGTACATGATATATCGTTTTGAAGGTCATCCAAGTGCCTTAATCATCATATGCTCAAATAGGAGTCCAAAGTACATGAGATTACATCAAAAGACCAAACAACCGGTGAAAGCATTGTAGCTTATAAAAAGGGACCTAAATATGCATAAAGGCAATGTAAATGCTCTAATGCTACATGAAAATGCACCCTAATATGCAACTAAATGATGTTAGAATATGCACTTATCAACGATAGTCAAGCTCGGCGTTCTATTGCGTCTTCAGCTCTTATCACGGAGGCTCGAGCATGTCTCATAGCGCTCACCTGGGCAAAAACAAGCTTGTTTTCGAGCATCCGAATCCTTACTGACTCGAGTGTACTTATTCACCTTCTACAGTCTTCTCCAATGCGGGACATCTCGGTTCAACATACCATATATGAAATCCGATCTCTGGCGGGCCAATTTAATTGGTGCCACATCATTAAGGTCCATCAGGATGAGATCGCCCCAGCTCATGATTTGGCTAAGCTTTGCCATTTATCTGCTTTTCCTTTTATGTATTTTTAATTAGTTTTGTCTCCTTTTGTACGTTTTCTTGTTGTCAAAAAAAAAAAAAAAGATGCTTCATTTGTTCATATGATTTTTGAAGGTTAGACAAAGCGTAGGGGAGCGAGAGGAAGCGCAAATGAGGGATCAAGCATAATTATAGGAGCATTTGAAGATTATAGTTTCTAACTTTTTTATTTATTATTATTATAATATTACTTTCTTTTATGTTATAAATACTTGAATTTATTTCATAATACAATGAAGATAAGAAGAAGTATTCTCAACACTAGGGGGATCTTGATGTTAAAAAACAAAAAAAAACAGTAGGGGGGATAAAGTAGTAATTATAATTTGAGAAATTTGTCAGAAACAACATTTTAAAAATCATTTTTGCGAGAAACAACCTTTTAAAAATTTTCTTGCAATTTCAGACCTTAAACACATTTTTTTTGTTGAAACCAACCTTGCTCGGATTCGGCGTTGACTTGTCGTTTTTTTTCCTATTTTCTTCTCTTTCCCTCCAATTTCCCCTAAAATCTTTTTCTCTCCTCCTACCACAGTTCACTCCTTCCTAATATCCCTCCTCCCCCTAACCCAAACTCATTTCCTCTCTCTCTGCTCCTCCCTGCGCCACCAACCGAAGAAAGTCAACCTCCAAGCTCTTCAATGGCTTCCTTCGGGCGCTTCTTTGCATCTGATTTTGGAGTTCGCTAGGAAGGGTTTGGATTTTTTGTCGTTTTCTCAGCATCGGATAATGCGAAAATTAAAGATAGAGGGTGGCACGAGAGGAGGAGGAGAGAGAGAGTAGTGGTGGTGGAGGGGGAACGAGAGAGGGGTAGCGTGATGTCATGTTAGGTGTTGCGGCGGTGGGTTTGAAAGAGAGAGAAAGTGAGTTAGTGGTGTGGTGTGGTGTGTGAAACATAATTGAAAGAGATACGGGAGGAAAGATAGAGGAGCGGTGATGGGGCGGTTGGAGTTGATGTGGGCGTAGTGGTGTGGGGGAGGCGATGACGTAGAAGGTGGAGGAGGAGAAAGAGGCGAAGAGAGTGGAGGCGGAGGGAGGAGGTGAAAAATGGAAGATGATGACGGTGAGAGAAGAGTTAGTGAGGTGGTGGAGATGGTGTAAGTAATGGCATAGGTGGTTAAGATGGAGAAGGTGAAGAGGAGAGAGAAAATGCTGAAAGAAGTCATGGATGAAGGTTTTTAAGAGTGAGCTTAATGCGGATGTTAATGGTGGAGGAATTGGAGGGAAAGGGAAGAAAATAGGAAAAAAACGATAGTCAACGCCGAATCAGGGTCGGTCAACGTCGAATCCGGAGCAAGGTTGGTTTGAACAAAAAAATTTTGTTTAAGGTCCGAAATTGCGAAATTTTTTAAAAGGTTGTTTACCATGAAAATGGTTTTAAAAAGGTTGTTTTAGATAATTTATCTTATAATTTATATGAATTTATGCCTACATGGCCAACATGGGGTGATTAGTCATTACGTATATTGAATCTTGAGCGTGTATATTGGAAATTGACTGTCCTATCAACCTCAAAAAAGAAGTTTTTTGTTTTTGGGGGAGAGGGATTGGATGGGGTTATCATCAGCTAGAGTCTAGACAGCTAACTCGAATCTTACCAAAAGTCCAAAATGAAGTCACCATGGCATATAAGATTAAAACTTGGTTGTAACTACTAACTTGTAAGATGCTCAACATTTTTGAAGGACCGACGATATTTCCTGATGTTTAGATTGATCAAGTCTGTCTCTATTAAAAACAAAAGGAAGAAATGATCAAGTCTTCATCGTTGAAAATTATTACAATTTGAAGAATCTATGTACAGACTCTTGAAAATATATGCTCTACCCGTTTTCCCTCAAAAACAATGTATAGACTCTTGAAACGGTCAATATACTTCTGATGGAAGCATCAGGAAATGCAAGTTATTTGCATACAAGTAGAGTTAGTCGAAGTTTCTCGACACGAAATTATGATGCGAACCAGGATACAAAAAAATTGGTTAGTGACAAACTTTTGGACACATTTTATATAAACGTGTCAACACGTATTTTACTTGTTTAACAAATGAGTTGGGTTAGTATTGAGATTTTGAACCCGAAACCGCCCAACTTTACACGTTTAAGCTTAAACATATAGAAAAATTTAACATTTTAGCACCATTTAGGATATAAGTTGATACTAGCAAGTTATGACCTAAATAAACATGAATCGATAAATATTGGACATAAAAAATTAATATATTTTTAATTTTTTTCAGGATTTTGAATAACTATAATCATGTCATTCATGTGCCCAAAATAAATGGTGATTAATTATCGGTCAAATAAGGCGCTCACTATGTTATTTCTTTGACTAATGTAGATATAAATTAAATACAGGAATCGTTGTGGACTTGTGGTGTAGTGTTGTCATTAGCATAAGCCATAAGATAAAAGACACTATTAGACATTAGAATCTAGTTATTCTTCAGT
Source organism: Beta corolliflora (assembly GCA_947648045.1). Classification (NCBI taxonomy): domain Eukaryota; kingdom Viridiplantae; phylum Streptophyta; class Magnoliopsida; order Caryophyllales; family Amaranthaceae; genus Beta; species Beta corolliflora. The sequence continues at coordinate 24,143 of CANSZD010003725.1, read as the reverse complement.
TTCCTATTATGTTCTTCAATTCATCCCCATCTGTCCGATTTAATATGCGGACATCATTCTTCAAAAAGTTGTGTATATCTGCTTTATTATTAGCAACATTCTTTCTAGTTGGTGGATTCGCAACATTGCCTGCTGCTTCATCATTTGCTGCTAATGGTATAAGTGGTCTCGTTTTTCTTGTAAATTAAGTTTCTGCTTAACGTACACTCGTACAGAGATAATGCCCCGATTTCTTACTATAGCAATAATAAACTTTTCAGATGGTGAACCAAATAATGCATGGTGGTTAAGCATGGGCGAAGCTGGTGATCGGAAATTTGTTGCTGCTACGAATTTCGATGGCGAAAACTCAGCCCCTAGTCTTAGAAGGTTCCGTCCTTTCAGACGAAGCCTTAGAAGTGGAGACCCATCTAATTCACCACCATCACCTCAGAAGGCAACCGAAAGTCATAATGAATGATGCTGGTAGGTCACGTACTCACGTTCAGTTTGAGTAATTAAGTTGGATGCTTTATGGATTTGGGTAATTTTAGAATCAATTGATTTTATTAATTTGGACACCTTTTTCTTTGGATTGTAGGGCACTGAAAACTCAATGTTCCGACTGTCACCTTCGGTTCGGGCCTAGATGACAATATTAAGAAGCCAACACGCTGGTGAAGGATGCTAGGAATTTTTTTTAGTTTATGGTTTGAGCTACTGCCTATTCGCACACTCTCGCTTTGATCGTGTTTTGTACTTTTTTACATAAGGAAAAATATAGTACGGCGTAATCTTGTTAGATTCGTCTCCGATATATTCTTTCACAATATCAACTTTTATAATTTTATATGAAGAGACTTAGAGATGATAATAGTTAAGTTATGCGTTGGCAAACGTTCTTTGAAGTATGTCAAGTATTTTTGATACAGAGGAAATATGTGATTAAGACTCTTATTACCCCTTGCTCTATTTGGCAACACATTTAAGTCACCTTAAATGAGTAGGTGCTAAGTCACCTAAAAAATAAATAGTCGTGTTTGCGGTAAGAGTTTAAATAAAATTTAAGCTAAAAAAATTGACTGAAATTGAGTTGCTATCAAATATAACATCTCAATTTAAGGTGCTGAAATTTTCAGCTACCTTATCAGTTCAGCTCCTTTCAGTTACCTTATCAGTTCCAGCTTCTTTCAGCTACCTTATCAGTTTCAGCACTATTTCAACTTATGTTCCCAAACATGACATTGTATTAAACAGAGTTGTTACTCAAAGGACTACGACACGAGGAGTCCCAGGACCGAGCATCATGTTGTATGAATGCTATTGTTTTGATATGATTCAATCTAGTCCTTTATCCCAAAAGAATCATTAATCAAAGTCATATATGACATCTATAATATATATACAATAGCAACGAAAGTAGAACTAACAAAACCAAACATATTTCTTCTGTGAAATAACTAAGACTCCAATTAAAAGCATGAATCCAATAGCTCGGCGAATTCTTAAATTGTTGTCTCAACACAACTTTTCACGAGTAGATAAATTTCTTGTCCTCATTCAAGCATACTACGGACCAATAACCCACCCTCAATAAAGCTCTACTATGATAAACCATAATGCGAAACATCCTACCCGTATTCTAAATAGTCGATATATTATTACTTGTAGAAGAAGAGAGACAACCCACCAACACATTAAATAATAAAAGATTGCCATCAAGAAAAATTAGTAGAAACAAACTACTAGATATACTAAAAAAATGAACAAGAAATTGGAGCTTACCATCTATTGCATAAAGATTAGGGCTTTATAGGAGCGATTTGCACTTCTCTACAAAAAAGTAATTCTTGAAAGTTTATTTATTCTTGACGCACACCAAGAAATACCAATCCTTATTCATGAGAGCAATAAAACTTGTGCACCCTAGCTACACATCCGGAGAAATAGTTGATAATGTGCAGAGTTATGTGCAAACTCTGGTTTCTCCTTTCTCTATTTGATTAAATGAGACAGACTAGCTATGTAGAGGAGTAGGCTACTCGTTCAACGAAGAAGAGAGAGGTGGACATTTGGTAAATCAACATGTTACGAGATCCAACATATTTAATTTCCCTGGTCTTGTAAAGAATTATTAGTCTTAATCGGTGCACGGAGTACACCTCCTGAATTGCAAGATACTCCCTCCATCTCTAAATAGAGTTTCTATTTCTTTTGGGTACAAGTATTAAGGAGGAATCATAAGTGGGGACTTAGTTGTATTAAATTAGGATTAAAAATTAGAGTTGGTACACTATTCATGAATTGTTTGTTGAGCGAGGAGAATGTGGGACACTTTACAAATTCATCTTGTTTATGGGGAAGTGATTGATAGGATAATAAGTAAAAACTAAATAATCTTTTAATTGGTGGACCCATACCAAATAAGGAAATGAAAAATCTATTTGGGACAGACATAAATATAAAAAATGGGAGCTCTATTTAGGGAAGAAGGGAGTAAAAGATAGTTTTCCACAAATTTCTTTCTTTATGGTAAAAAAGAACTTTTACTACTCCCTTCGTCTCAATTTATAGTGGTTGTAATACATTTTGGGTGTCCCAAAATGTTCTTTTGATTCTATTCTTGGAATGGTACTTTATTCTAAAATGTCATCATCAAATAAATTTTTATTTCTATTTTGACCTCACTTTACATGGAAAGTTTAAGCCACATGGACCAAATTGAATGTTTATCCTTACTTTTTAATTTGAAAGTTGTGGCCACATATAATACTTAGAATTTATGCACGCGATGCGTGCGTGAATTTAAAGTTTTGTCTTTAGTTTTTAAAACTAAAGGTTACTTAATAATTTTTCATAGGGTTATTGGATATCATATCACACCTTTCCTTTCTATGAAAGACTTATGCAAGTGATATATTAAAGAGTTCATGATCAACACAGACTTTTTCATGATCTTTAGGCTGTAATTAAAAAAACAGTGATTTCGTACATGACAATGTCCAGAGGGATTAAAAGCAATATATACAGAGCAATAAATTGCCAATTTTTCGACTGTATTTCAACTTGAAATTGTTTGATAGTTGTTAGATACCCGGTTTGCACAGAGTTGAACGAATTTGTTATAGGGACGATGTCGACTTATGAATGTATGTTATGTAAGAATTTAATTTTATTGTAATTTAGATTTTAAGTAAAATAATGGTGTTTGTATTGTATGGAGTAGTATTTTTTGAATTGTAATTTCAAGGTTTTTTTTACCCTTCATACATATAACAACTTTCCTCATTATTCGAAGATTAGAATCAATGTTAAATGAAATATTTTTTGAAATTTGTAGTGATTGACAATTATGTCAAATAGATAATTATTGACTTATTGAATATGGTTGATTTTTTTTCTTTTAAATTATTCTTTATTACTAATAATTACATGATTTATTGTGTTGAGTAAGGGTAGGGGGGGTCATTTCATGTGGACACTATTTGCTCCCCCTTCCCTTATATAATAGAGATTTGTACTTTCCAATGTAAATATTTATCTTTCCAATGCAAGTACAACAAATAATTAAAGCAAATGATAGTTTCCTTAATTATTGTGCAACCGAGAAACAAGCGACTATATATTGGTACGGAGGGGAGTACGCTTTTTTCTAAGATATATTCACATTGAGTTGCAAGATAAATATTAAAAACAATTACATAAAATTTTATTCTTACCCTCTGAAGATAAAGATAAAGTTTTAAATTACTCAAACACTAGCAAAATTGAAGTACTACTTTTATGTCTTTAGTATTTCATTAATTATTTATAAATAATCACACCATAATTTTTCCAAAAAATATCATTAAATCTTACATTTATAAAACAAAAGTCTCCCCATGCAAGTTGCACGGATCTAAAAATTAGTAATAAATTAATAATATTAATTATAAATGGAGTAATTGAGTCTGTTTTTAAATAGTCTAAAGAACGGACAAGTTTCTAAAAAGAAAGAATCAGTTCACATCATCTCCCATGCAAGTTGCACGAATCTAAAAGCTAGTAATAATGATTATAATAATAATAGTAATAATAATAAATGGAGTAGTTGAGTGTGTTAAATAGTAAAAAGAACAGACAAGTTTCAAAAACAAAAAAAAAAAATTCAGTTGAGGTCATTTATAAGTTGTAACAGATGTAGAATAGAATCCCCAAACCCTAAAAGAAAGAAAACTTTAGTCCCCAGACGAATTGGTAACTCTTCATTCTCCTCCCACGGCAAAAGAAAGAAAAAGAAAAACTAGAATGAATAGCAAAGAGGAGACGAAGATGATTTCTTCTTCCCCTGAAGATTTGATCCCTGAAATCCTCCTACAATTACCAGAACATTTGATCCCTGAAATCCTCCTACGATTACCTGTAAAATCCCTTTTAAGATTCAAATCAGTCTGCAAAAATTGGAATTCTCTAATCACAAACCCTACCTTTGCCAAATCCCATCAACAACATTATACAACACATTACAATCTTTCATCATCTTATCTTGTCATAAGATCAAACCATTCTATGTTCACTCTTCATCTCGATCTCAAAGATCGCCTCGATAACCCTACTCAAGAATTTAATCATGGCAAATTTGCACCAATAGCTCCCTGAATTCAAGGCAACTTTCAAAAATGATGGCATTCATGTTTTTGGATCCTCGAATGGTATACTATGCATCTATGTTCGCAGCACGAAAAACATCCATCTTTGGAGTCCTACTATCAACGAGTCTCGGCTTATCCCATCACCTATCTCAATACATTCTCAGTTTTTTTTGCAACCACTCTTTATGTGGGTTTGGTTTCATCCCCTCGATTAACGACTACAAAATTGTGTTGGTAGCTAATTACACAATCAAAGACACCCATTTTAAAGATTGTACACTAGTTCATGTGTACTCATTGAGGAAAAATGAGTGGCGAGAATTAGATAGCTCTATTGTTTCAAAATCTATGAAGATACCCGACCTTAATGTACATTTTCATGATATGACTATTAATGGAGGTAGGAGATGTAGTGAGGCAATTTTATTGAATGACGCATTATATTGGGCCGTTCGTCGTTACCACATCTTTTCTTCTTCCAAAATAAGTGAAACACCCTCATTTATGTGAGATCTTTTTGATGAAGTGTTTCACTTATTTTGGAAACGAGAAGATATGTTTTATTGTTAAATTTGATATGGTAAATGAAAGTTTCGAAAGGGTGGCAGAACTTAAGCATATCCACCACAGTGATCACGAAGAGGGAAGGTATTTGGCGGAGACAGTGTTTGGGGTCATCGGATACAATAAGTTGTGTTTGTGTCAACGATACGAAGGACAAGAGCCTCTTGCTGTTGAGATGTAGGTGTTGGATATCAGCACCAAAGATGGAACAAGATGTTTAGACTGAAAGGAGGATGGAATAATTACAATAATTTCAGAAAGTTATTTCCTAGATTTGTGAGAATTACTGGTAATGGTAGAGTTTTGATATTTGATGAAAGACGTGATGAAGACTTGCCAATGGAAAGGTTACTTATTTTTGATGCACGTCAAGGTAGTAAAGGTTTGTTCGTTCAAGTTAGAAATGAATATTGCACACCTTATGCTTGTAGAAGTTCTTTCGAAATTGTGAATTATGTTCAAAGTCTCGTTTCTCCCAATTCGATTTTATTGTAGGGAACAATTAAATCTTGTTTTATGGATTGAAATAGCATTAATGTATATGCTTACATTAATGTTGAATTGCTTTATAGATTATGGTCGTGCATACAAATTTATTTATTTTACACATAATTAGCTGCAAGTTTTGAGTTGCAATCATTCAATTTTCTTTTAAAAATTGATTTTTGTATAGCCACTTCATGATTTCTTTTAGATTGTCATCTCATTTTAGAGGTAGCAGTCGAATCTTCCACATTATCAAACTCCACATTGCACAAGAAGGCATCCATGTGTGCGGTTGCATCTTTTTCGAACCTCCTTAACCTCATGGCCCATGGGCATCGGCGGGTTGTCAGAGATTATATGGGACATTTTTGTAGTCATCGCACAACTTGAGTAGGTTGTAGCCTTGTAGGGGAGTTCTAATTTTAGAGTTAAGGTTGGAACTTATGATTGTAAATATGCAACTTATTTATCTACATAGACTCATAGTGCATTTGAAGAAGTTAGTCAGACTACATAAATCATTGTCTCCTGATTCACTTTTGTGTTGCTTTAATTTTCATTCACCTGCAATTCCTAATCAAATCAAACTCACAAGCAATTATATCAATGCCATAGGAGACCATCTGAAATAAGTGCAAACTAACGTACACTCTCTTCCTTCTATCTCTGTAACTCGTTGATAGAAGTTTATTTCAGACTCCAAGAATTGGTCTCACTGTATGATACTTTGACACGGCATTTTGGCCGCCATACCGGTGTCGAAACGACCTGGCACCGATCCAAGTACGAAATACAGGTGATAAGAGCAGGCGGACCAAGAGTTTGGCGCGTCTCAAATACTTCTGAAAATTACTCTTTTCCTTGTGTTAAAAGGGACATTAGAGGCGGTTGTCCCACAGATCAGCTTCTGATTTTGGCTTATATATGTTACTCTCCCCATTTTTTTGCTACATTATTACTCCCTCTGCTTTTATTTAGTTGCTACATTGTTGTTTTGGAAATTGAACCACTAACTTTGACCGATTATTTTGATTTTTTTATAAGTAATAATATAGTCATGTGTGGTCTTGTTAGATTCGTCTCAATGTGTAGATTAATAATATCAAATTTTTATAATTTTTACTTAAACGAAATAAGAGATATCAAGGGTTATATAATGCTCTGAAAACCGCACACCAACAATGTACCAAGTATAAAAAAAGCAGAGGGAGTATTAAAGAAGAGTACTTGGCCTTAATAATATTTGTTATCATAATATTAAGGAAAAATTGATAAAGAATCCCCTTTGGGCGTTCGCCATTTTCAGTCATCCAACTAAAGATTATTTCCGACATGGTCCCAACTATATATCATTTTTGCCAAAATTGATCCCATGTGACTTCTAACCTGTTTAACATGTTAAATTTTTTTAAAATTTTTTTTAATCCTTCTTCCTTTTTCTCTCTCCTATCTTCTTCCTCCCCTACTACCCCTTCCCCTCCCACCCCGATATCCCATTCCCCCTCCCCTGCCACCCCCCACCCCCCTCCCAAAGAACCCCCGACACTACGTGATCCGTGCTAGTGTCGTAGAGGCAAGTGTTTGCCACTCCCCGACTATATGTATACCTGCAATTACACAATCCACCCAATAAGTTCTCGGAATCAAAAATCCATTCATGATCATATTAATCACATAATCAATGGAAATCGAATAACGGTTTGGACTGTATGTATACCGCAATGAACGCCGGGAGAGGTCGGGCGGGGCTCGAGAGGCGTGAGAGTTGTGCCAAGGGGTCCGCCTCCAAGCAACCTTCCCATCACTCCCAAGACTAATCTTAGTGCCGAAACAACGAGCTCCAAGCACCACAAATCCAACTTCTTGGACCATAAAACAAACCCACCCACTTCACCACCATGCCTCATTCCTTTAACCTTCACCACTTTATTGGTATCCAATTTCGGGTTATGCACGAGACAAACTCAAAAATCCGAAAAAAAAATTTAAAAAAAGATTTTTTTTTTTTTCATTGACGCATTTCACCGAACAGTTCATGTGCAAACAAGAACCCAACAACCCAGAAAAGAAATCGGGAAAAAACAAATTATGGGATTGTAAGAACTCACAATTGGGTGATGTTTGATGCATTTGTTAACTTTATGATCCGAAGGAATTCGAAGAGGAATCAATGGAGCACCACGAAACAAGAAAAAATATTTGGTAAAAACTCAGCAAGCCAAAGCAATGATTCCGAGTTTAACAAGAAAAAAGCAATGCTTTTGGCTTGCTGAGTTTTTACCAAATGAATATGGAGCACCAATTACACCAAGAAACAAGAAAAAAACAAAGAAACAAAGAAAACAGAGAAGAAACAAGAAAAAAACAGAGAGAGAAAAATAAAGAAAGAAGGAGGATGGGGCTTCGGGGTGGGCTCGGTGGCAGGGAGGAGTGAGAAAGAGGAGGAAGTGGCAGGGAGGAGAGAGAAAGAGGAGGAAGAAGGACATGGTGGAGGGAGGAGTAAGAAAGAGGTGGATGAGGAAGAAGAAACAAGTTGTGGCGGAAAAAAAACTCATTTTACCCGTTGTAGCAAGAGTCATTAACCTGCTTTAACCAATTTGGCAAAAATGATATATAGTTGGGACCGCTTAGAAATAATCTTTAGTTGGGACTGAAAATGGCGGAACGTCCATAGTTGGGACTGTTCCTATCAATTTTCCCTAATATTAAATATATTACACTTAGTAATTTACGTAAATAACGATTAGTAGTTTTCAGGATAAATAATATTTATTTTTATTATAATTACATCTTACTCATTATAAGCTACACTTTTATAGTAATTTAAATAAACAAGAATATAAATATTAACGGTTTCGCGGTGTGGGTTGGGTTGGGCTGGTGTGTGGGTTGGGTTGGGAGGTTTTGTCAGCAAGCTTTCATTGGCTGGCCTAAAAAAAAAAAGAGCCCGTGGCCCATCCAATAATCTCGCGGTTTTCACGGTTCTGGACCGGGCTGTTCACGAGCCTGGCCCGCATGCATGGGCAGATCTATTAAGGGTCCTGGGTGGCCCAGGCCCCACCAAAAAAAATTAGTTTTATTTTTTTTTATTTTTAAGTCAAGCAGATTTAATACTTTAATAAATACAATATGCGCACTATAAGTTGACGGAATCCAGCTTTGCTGCAGTGGTAGAATCTTTCTCAACTTTGCACATGCGGTGCTTTTATATCACGGGTTCGATCCCTGCTTGGATATCAATTTCAACTTTTTTTTACTCTTCTCTTTTACAATTTTTTCTTTTCTCCTTTGGAGCTTTTTAGCTCTAACTTTAACCAATCTTTTCTTAATTTGTACACTATTGTCATATTAAGTATGACCAAGATTATTTTTGCAAATACTTAAAAATAATTTTACTATGTAAGTTTTTTGATTTGTCTCTATTTGCAAATACTTAAAAATAATTATGCTTAAAAACTTTAAGAGCAAATAATTGAAGATATTGGTAAGAGTCAGGTCTATTGATGATTGTAAAAGTCATTATGTTGAATTTACTAAAAATGGATGAGATAGCGTTGAAATATCGATATAATGAAAGTATATCTAATAAATAACTCAAATAATATAAAGATTAGTTTTCTTATCGTTAAAATTGAACTTCTCATTTATGTATTGTGATCATTTGTCTATTTTCTTGGTTTAGTTAGGACCCCCAAATTCAAAATCCTAGATCCGCGGCCGCATGGTTCACGAGGTAGTGCCGGATTGACCCGCACCGTTGGCCACCTCTACTTGAAAATGATATTAGCTAAAATCTTGGCAAAATACAATGTAGAATTTTTGAAAAACGGAGGAGTATCTGTTGAGGTAGTTCTTCGCTGAAATATCTTGCAATCTACACGGTGGGTGTACAATCTACATAGTCACTGACCTTCGAAACGGTCAATCTACGTAATGTGGAAAATGCTAGGCCCTTTCAAAGTTATTTCTCATAATGTGCTCAATTCTTTCTAGGACTTATCTAGCTAGTTGACTTGTTAATTTTCTTTTTCTCTTTTGAATATTTTAAGTTGACTTGAGACTTACTAGTAGCTTATAAAGCCATCATTCTGCAAAAGAGAGACTCTGAAACTTAAGAATAATTCTTTAAAATGCCAACTTCGGTCAAGTATCTCTTGCTATCTGCTTTAGCATTGTTCTTTCTTTTAGGTGATGTTGCAACTGGTGATTGTAGGAATAGTTCCAAACAAAAAATGTACATGAAGTACTACTATTTCTACAATTACTTGAGGCTTTTCTTTGTAATTCTAGGATACGCCACATGGCTTTTTGTAACTTATGTTATTAGTTACATCCTCAAGTTCTTGTTGGGTTCTGATATTGCAGCAACAACAATATCCAACCATGAGAATCGAACCGACAACCTTTTGGTTGAAGGGTGAGAGCCTTGTCATTAAGTGCCAACTTGATTCTTGAATATATTAGTTTGATATTCGATGATTAGTAATTTTGTTAGCTTTGATTAAGTAGATTGAAGGTCTATGATATTTTCTTTAATAGTAGTTTGTACTTTGTGGTAAAGGATGTATTGTGTTACTTACCATTGAATAATTGATGAAATTTCAATATTGAGAAAACAGCAGTGATTTTGCCCACTTAATTATTTGCGGTACTAGTGACTAGGGGTGAGCAGAAAAACTGGGTACCCAGTTCCAGACCTAGAACCGGTTGGACCCAGCGGGTCCGGAACTGGAACCCAGTCTGGCGGGATCGGATGCGGGTCCAAATCGAGGACCCGGTTGCAAGTGGTTCCAGTGCAGGTAGTAAAATTTTGGACCGGTACCTACCCAGTGCAGGTAAATCTAGATACTTGATGAAACTAGGTCTCGGACTAAGTACCTAGTGGAATTTTTTTATGTATGATGAATAATTTAGAGTCTTAAAACTTATTAGCTCGTCAATAGAAGTTTGGCCGAAATCATATCAAGGGATACTAATACACATATGATATGGTTCTTATTTTAGTCTTTATTAAGCTTAATAATAAAACAATTTAGCTTTTGAATGCCATTGGGTACCTGGATACCCAATACTTAAATGGGTTCCTACCAATTCCAAGACCGGTTCTAGAAAATCACCTCCGGTCAAAAACGACATTACATCACACTTCCGCAGAACCGGGTACTGGTGTTGGAACTAGTCCCAATCGGTTCCAAGACCAATTCCGGAAAATGAGGACTGGTCCAACCAATTCCAATTCCGGTTCCAAATTTTAGGAACCTAGGTTACATTGGGTCCCGGTCCAATCTCATAATTTTGACCGGGTCAGGTTGTGTCTCACCCCTACTAGTGACCTAGTCTGTGTCAATTGAATCTTGAAGTTTCTTGAAACATCAATATATTGCATCAATAATTGTCTTGAGTTCCGTTCATACCTTTGCTCCAAGAAATGAATATTCTCCTTGTATGATAGTTTGTTGAGCAGTCAAAAAAACATGTTTGGTAACTTGTTAATGTGCTCAAGCAAAATGTAAAAGCTGACTGAAACAACTAGCTAGTCACTAATGGGTTTGGTTATTTTGCCTAAAAGTTGGTTACTTTCGCATCTAAACACTCAACAATCAACAACTCGTATTCCAAACATCGTTCTAACTTCTGACGGCTCAAAGTCGTTAATACAATTAGTTGACGAAAACAATAAATACAGATACGTACCTACCACACTGACGGCTCAAATAAGCCAAACAACTAACAATATATTGTCAACCAATGTCGTTGTTGATCATGATAGTGCAGAGATTTTGATTTTGGATGATAAGGGTTGAACATGATCGATTACACGATGATGTATGATCCGTGATAATGAAGCTGGACTATATTAGTATTAATTTCCTCCAAAAATATTTTCTCGGCTTCAAAAAAATACAACACTAGCTTTTGGAAAATTAAATTTTACAAACTTAGACCACAAACTCCCACAATTATATAAATAAAATCTTATTGAATTTATCTCAATTTATATATTTTTAAATAATATATTTTTATTACATTTTATTATTATGTAATTAAATATGTTAAGGGGAAATTTCTCAGTGCCTGGGTTTCGCGTATTCCCAAGATACCCCCCACATTGGGGAATTCCTGAGATCCCGGGTTTGTGTCGTTTGTCTTAAAATACCCTTACTGGACGGCGAGTAACGTCGTTAATTTTTTTCCTCTCCCCTCTCCATCTTCATCTTCTTCATCTCTCCTCCCATCTTCTTCACCACTCATCTTATTTCTTAACCTTCAAAACTTCAAAGACAAAAAAAAAAAAATCATCTCGTTGCTTCAAAAATTCACGCCGAATATTATAAAATGAAATAAACAACAAAATACTAAAAAAGAAAAAAAAAACCCAAAAAATGCAAGCAATGTCGGTTTTATCTTTTCTAAAAGCAAATTAGCGATCTTTTACCGAAACCCAAAAAAAAAAAAACGATTACTCCATTGGAGCTTCAAAATTGACCCACCATACTAAATTTACCCTTTGAAGTTTACCTAACAAGACCAATTGTGTGGCACGCCATGAATTCAAGAAAGAAATTGAAATCACAAGTATGGAACAAATTAGTAAAATGGCGACCTAGAAAATTCAATTGTAATTGTAACTAGAAACGAAAAGAATGTGTTGTGTGAGTATGAGAAATATGCCTGAAAATTGAAAACAAAGAATGGAGGAGAGAGAAAAGCTAAAAGACAATTGAATTGAATGAAAATGTTTGTAACCACTAATCAGAAAGTAGGAACTATGAAGTAGGAAGAGTGAGAGTCTGAGAGATGACGAATGAAATTAGAAAGTATGAATATACGAAGAGAGAGATTGAGGGAGTGAAATGAAAAAAATATGCAGCAATGTTAGGGTGGTGGGAGGAGAGAAAATTCTGAGAAATTGGGGAAAGCTTGGAGGATGATGGGAGGAGAGAGAAAGCTTGGAGGTTAATCAATGGAGGATGGTGGGAGAAAAGAGAGAAAACGAAGAGAGAGAAAAAAAAGTTAACGGGCGTAGGGTTGTCACAAAAGTAGGTATTTTGTGACAAACACAAACCCTCACAATGGTATCGAAAATTCCCAAATGTGAGAGATATCTGAAATTACGCCAAACCTCGAGAGCTTGAGAAATTCCCATATGTTAATGGTCAAAACTCAAAGTAGTATATTGAACATCATAAAAACTAGAGTGTTGTATACTTTAATTTGTGAAGCGAAGTACCCAAGTTGGTACTTAATTACATCTTTGCCTATCCCATTATAAATCCATAATATACCGATTGATGAGCTTATGGGTCGGGCCGGTTCACGGGCTCGCCCGCGGGCTTGGGCAATGGCGGGCCTGGCCTGGGCCCAAGCCCGTGAGTGGCGGCCTCAAATTTTCAGATTTTGTCCACGGCTCGGCCCGAGCACACGGGCTCGGGCGCGGGCCGGGCTGCCTCCTACGGGCTGGCTCGTGTTTTATGTTGTTTATTTGGATTTTTGGCAATTTTATACTAAAAACACAAAGAGAATGGGTGTTCGGCCCGCGGGCCATATAGGTGGGCTCGTGCCGGGCCTAAAATAAAATTTCTTGACCATGGCAGGCCCACGGCCCACGTAGCGGACAACGGCCGAGCCGGCGTCGAAAGGGCTCAAACCCCGTCTTTGGCCCGACCCATGCCCACCTCTAGCTTCCCTATGAAAATATATATTTTTCAAATTAAAAAGAAACCTCCAACAGCGCGTTGCGTTGACATGTCTGAAAGTCATGCTATTCACTACACTGATATCTTTATGTTCTGTTTTACCAAGTTGTAGTATTATAACTCCATTTTAACGTCGAGGGATAATAAAAGTTCATTTGACTAAGAGTTTGAAAGAAATGAAAAAAGGGAAGCAAAGGGTAAGTCGATAAAGGAGGAAGAGAGAGAAATAATATTCATGGCTCCTTCTAGATCAGCTAAACTAGTTGACATCTCCGGCGAGCTCAAGAAGTTCATCGATGCCGATTTCGATAAAGCTTCGGCTCGCCGCCGTGCTCGCGAGGCTTTTAAAGATATTCAGCTTTCCATCGATCACTGCTTGTTCAAGGTAAGGTTGGTCAAATGGTCAATTATACTAGTATTGAATTATTGATTAATTTGAGTTTGTTTTATCTTTCTTTTTTGTTATTTCTTGCTAATAATTGTGTAGTAGATAGTATGGGGTGTAATTTTGTTTGAATATCTATGAAGACCTGATTATTAGTTTGCATTTTCCACCGAAAAAAATATTTTCCATGAAAAACCATTTTCATGGAAAATATTTTCTATCAAACTAGACGAACCCTTAGAGATCGACACATCTCGATCTACCTAGTTACTACATAAATTCTACATCAAATGCACATTATTACCTAAATGTATATATCTGTTTAATCTTATAGCCCATTAGCCCTCCGTCCAATCTTATGCATCTCTACATCAACTTAACATACTAATTCTCTTGATCTCAATGCTTAGAGTTACCCTCTGTAATTTGTGTAGCAGTGTATATATGTCTATCTTTTTCTGCATAATTTTTTAAAGTCTTCTCTCAGTTAACATTCTTTTTCCTGTGCTATAGATCCCAACTCAAGGATTAAAGCTACATGAGGTAATGAGCTTAATATATAACCCAACTATTACAAGTTACATTTGATCTTGCATACTTCTAATCTCAATATAGTAGTTATCTGATTACGTTTGTTATTTAAAAAATTGGTCCTTTCTGTTGAATATAGAAATATGAAAAGAACTCAAGAGGAGTAGAAATTTTCTCCAAAAGTTGGGTTCCTGATTCAGGCCCTCCAAAAGCAGTGATTTGTTATTGTCATGGTTATGGAGAAAGTTGTACATTTTTCTTTGAAGGTATGTACCTTATTCTTTATGGTTCGTATGATATTATGTTTTCTTGGTCCATCATAAACTATCATCAAAATTTCAATCTTCTGTGTTAAATTGCAGGAACAGCCAGGAAACTTGCTTTAGCAGGATATGGAGTTTATGCAATGGATTATCAAGGTTTTGGTCTTTCAGATGGTCTTCATGGCTATATTCCAAGTTTTGAGAGACTCGTTGATGATGTTATTGAGCATTACTCCAAAGTTAAAGGTAAGTGACATTTGTTTCTTTCGCTACTCTTTTCTAGACTTAAGTTAATACTTTGTCCGTTGTGAGACAAACTTTCCTTTAGGGTTGAGTACACATTGTGGTAAACGTTGCAAATGTGAGTTGTCCCACAATGGAGAAAGAGGAGATAAAATATCACATTATAAGCTAGAGGAGCTACTATACTCCTACTATTGCCAACTGGTTTTAATATAGAACCTCCTTTGGGCTTGTAAGTGAACTGAACTGTTTACCAGCCTTTCCATAATTTTTCCATATTACACATATTCTGATCTTCTTATGAATTTCGATATCATATACACTATGTTGAAAAATTGCATACTTGTTGCTAGCAGAAAAACCAGAATTTGATGCCCTTCCTAGCTTTTTATTTGGACAGTCAATGGGTGGGGCTGTAGCTTTTTGAAGGTGCATCTGAAGCAACCCAAAGCATGGAGTGGTGCCATTCTTTTAGCACCCATGTGCAAAGTAATACCTACCATTCATAGAATCTTTAAAAGCATATCTGCTCCATTTAAAACCAAAACTAATGTTTCATTCTCTTCTCTTTTTCGTTTGTGTAGATTGCAGATGATTTGCGCCCTTCATTTATAGTGACCCGAATTTTGGTTGCGTTATCTAAAGCTCTTCCTAAATCAAAGTTAGTTCCAACTAAAGATTTAGATGATATTGCGTTCCGTGAGAAGAAAGAACTGGTTAGCTTCTTGATCCATAAGCTATTTGTCATACTATTAAACGTTACAACGAACTAGCTACATAATCGCAACAGGCTCTTTTGGACCTACCCTCAAGTCTCAACAACTATAAAAGGTCGTTTCCTTGAATTATTGGTCTAACTAATTGCAGCATGTCTACTTTGTTCTCGAGAATATATCCTTAGACTCTAATAGCTGCTCTATACTCATTTAGATAATCTGCATCACTCTAACCTTTTTTGTTCAAAATATATGAATCTAGACAGCTTACAATATCATTGCTTACAAGGATAAACCGCGACTGAAGACAGCTGTTGAGTTGCTTCACACAACAGATGAGATAGAACGTCGAATGCAGGAAGTATGTGAAGCCTGTCACAACCTGATGTAGTCGTGTTATTTATATCTTGCTATAATAAGCTCTGAAGAATTAGAACTGTATTGAACTCCACTGCAATATCATGAAATTGAATCTATATGTCACTTTGTTTAATCAGGTTTGTTTACCCTTGTTAATCTTGCATGGAGGGGCTGATGCAGTAACTGATCCATCAGTTAGCAAGGCATTGTATGAAAAGGCAAGCAGCGCAGACAAAAAGCTCAATATTTACAAGGATTCTTATCACCAACTTCTTGAAGGGGAGCCAGATGAGGTTATATATGGTGTTTTTAAAGATATCATCTCTTGGTTGGATGATCACACTTCTAAAGATACTAATCTTGATTAGTTTGCACTAATTATGGTGTGTAAAGAATGAGAAATAAGGACAAACATGAGGGGAAGACTCAGAGTAGTACTATATGTAATTTGATTTATGGTATAAACTGTTGATTATGTACGTGTAGAAATTGGTAGCATGATTGTTTATTGAATGATTTATGGATGAAGCTTTGATATTAAATATGCATGGATTCGACTCTATTGAGCTCCTAAGTGGTGTTGCCTTTTCTAAAACATATTTCTAAGCTTTCTTTATGATCTGATGCACACTTCCATGTCCAGCCAAAATAACTCTTTAGTCTTTGCAATTCCTATCTTCCGGTTTTACTTAACCTAATTTTCCTACATATATATTACTCCAAGAATTAGAAAAAAAAAAAATTCATTGCATAGGCTTAATTGATGCTTGTATAAATATAATCCGTCTATACGTAATATATATAAAGGAGGCTTTTTCAACTGGACTAGACTGGACTCAAAAAAAAAAGTTTGGATTGGATTTGGACTCAATTTCTCGATTCCAAAAAACTTTGGACTAAAGTAAGTCCAAAAGAACAACGCCATCACATTTCTTTTGGTATGACCTGATTCTTTTAACTCAAAAACATTTCTTAAAAACATTACTTTTGAGTATGGCCTTGTTCTTTTGACTCAAATAACCTAAATTGACTGACTCTAAAAACATTTCTTTTGAGTATTGCCTTATTCTTTTGGACTTAATTCAGTCAGTTCAATTCTTAACACTATTTCTACGTCCTCTATCAGTCATTAAAGATAATGCGAAATGTTTTTCAAATCTTAAGGATACGCGTGCTTTTTGAAATGTTACTAAAATTGGATGAATATTTTTAAAACTCAAGTATAGCAAAAATTTACTCCCTATCTCAAAATAGTATGTACACTTTTCTTTATATTTGTCAAAATTAATTTAAACATTCCATTTTGCATGGTTCCCACAATTACTATATTATTCGTTTTACACTCCTTTGCTCCACTCTCTGCAAGTTACCCAACTTTCTCCCTCATCTAATAAAAAATACCCACCAACTCCAATGACATCTATTTTTTAATAAAATAATATTTAGTAACAAGTATTCGGATCTTTTAAGGATAAAGAAAGTATGTTTCAAATGTAAATAAAATTAATTCAACTTATTAGATCAAAATAAATTCAAGGGAAGAGAACGCACCTCGGGAACGCACCTCGAGGCCTTAGCCAAACTTTTCCCCCGGAAGACGCCTTTCTTTTGACTCGTCCCAATCACCTTATCAAGAGAAGTGTTCATAAATGCTTGAGATGAGATTCTCATCTTCAACTTGATCCCAAGCCCTCTTACCATTACAACTTGTTTTTGCATTGTGTTGTGGTTGTGGTTGTGGTTGCTCAGATAGATTTGGTGATAGTAATTCTTAAAAAGGATTGAGTTGGTGAACAAACTCATCATAATCATCACAATCATCACCTTCTTGGTATTGACCAACATCATTGTCACCTTGTTGGTAATAACCACCATCCTCATCAACATCATTGTATGGAGATGAATCTTCTTGATATTGAAAAACCCATAATTAGGATCAAGTTGATATATGAAGGTTGGCATTTTGGATGGAGATTCATGGTAAAGGTTATCATATTGAGGAGAATAATATTGAGAATTTTCACCCCTTTGATTCATAATTATTTGAGAGGGTTGACGATAATTTGGCGATTTTGAGAGGGTTAACGATAATTTGAGTTATTTTGAGAGGTATTTGAGCGATTTTGTTACCTAGGCATTTGGTTTTTTGAGCGGTTTTGGGGTTGGTTTCTTATATAATTAGGATTATTAGGCTCCATAATTATAAGAATTTTAAAATAAAAGAGCAATAGAAGAAGAGTTAATGAAATAATTTAGAACAAGTAGAAGAAATTAGGGAAGGAAGATGGAGAAAATTAAGTGTGTCCAAAATATAGCAAAATGGGTCTCTATTTATAGAGCTCGAAAAAATAAAAGTTATTTTTTTTTTTTTTTGATTTGTATTTTTTTAAATATAGCGTTGCAAAATTTACAACGGTTATATTTTAGTCTCCAATACGAAGCCATGTGGAAAGTGGCGACAAATGTCGCGCGCCACTGGGTGAGTGTGTCGGCGCGTCGGCGTCGACACTTAATTTTTTGTGCCTCTCCTCCACCCAAAACGCTACTGGCGTTTTGGGAAAATTAACGGCATTTTTGTGAAGGAGATGTAAAAAAATTTAAAAAAGATCGAGCGGTGGGTCCCATTCCACGCCCGATCACAAATTCAATCGTGGGATACAATTTTTTTTCCAATCAAACAACAATCTTATTTTCTTTTTACCATTAAGGGTTAAGATTTAAAATTAAGTACGTGATCTTTCTTTTTTTCACCATTAATGATGCTTTCAGCTTGATCCTTCTTTCATCAGTTCATGGTAAACCAAGGGAAGACGAAATGAATGACAGTGCTCATTGGAAAGTGCAATACGCGCGATTTTTTCAACTTTCCACTTTCTCTCTCCCTCCACCCCACATCTTCCTTTCTCCGTCCTATCTTCGCAAGCAGAAACAGCGTCTGAAGGGCACGTGGCTTCCTTCCTCTTCTTCCAATGTCTGTGTTGACATTCTCTTCTATAATCAAACCCTTTCTCAACCAACTCTCGTTGTTTCCCTTGACGAAAGAATCTATGTGAGTAGTTGCATATCAACTGTTTGATCATATGTCTAAATGAAAATTTCCACAATACAAGTTTTTAGTGCTAATTTCTCTTGTGGGTTGTATGTTAATTGCTTGATTATGGACTTAAATTACGTGTTTTCTGAATTTATTGAGATGGGTTGTATGTTAACTGTTTGATTATGGGTCTGAAAGAGGGAATTTTTTAGCTTTATTGGGGTTTTAATGGTAATCTTACTTGTGGGTACTTACATGTTGGACCTGTAAACCAAAATTGGTAGTGGGTTTCTCATGCAGCGAAAACTTCTATCCATTTTTTGGTTGATTTGGAAGATTGTTGTTACTGGATGTAACGTGGGTTGAGCAAAAGTTGCACTCCATATGTTAGGTTCATGTTAAAAAAACCCTGAAAAGATGGTATAATCTGAATGAAAGGGGTCTTTTATGGGGGTGTGGATTGATAAATGAGTTTGGTAACAATTTTATAGCTTAAGCTTTAGGTGTAATCTTAGTGCTGTGAGTGAGTCGGACTATATTTGCTAATGAATGTATGTTGTTTGATTTAAAGATCGTCAGTGTGACTCGAAAGCATGGTAAATTTCATTCAAGCATGAGAATGGATTCTGAATCAGTAATGTGGTAGAATCGATTGAAGGATAAGTGTAAATGAGAATAACAGAATATATGGACACAACTAATTCTTATTGCTTAAGATCTTGGTCAAAATATCCAATGGTGATGCTGAAGGGGCATGATATGTTGCTTCCGCTTTTCTTTTGGAAGTCATCAAGTGTCACATTTTGCTTTCAATAACGGATGTGGAGGTGTAGAAGATGCAATAATTTGTTTGAATTCAGTGTTATAATGGTTGTTTCTATGGGATTATATGATGTCTTCTTATATACTTTAAATGGTGCACTTATGCTTAAGGATAATTGGCATTGAGCAACTCTGAAGTGTCTGCTTGATCATTTTGTGGTTCCTTCTTCTTGTTTGCTCTTGAATTAACGGAGAAATGTTTACAACTCTCACTGTACTCTCACTATGCATTGGTTATATCATACATTTTGCCAGAGTGTACACGTTATTAGATTAAACCCATCTATGCTATTAATTAGTGCAGTCTTCATTGTACTGATTTACGCTGTGGGTACACTGGTACTCTTTGTGGTTGATAACACTCTGAATACCCATATTAAAAAAACTTATATTTGATGTGTCTCTAGAGTCATATGATATGTATAAATGGTTGATTTTATATCTACACATTCACTGATAGATTATGGAGTATGAAACGTTAGCCTATATGCCTTTTATATTGCATAGAATTGTGTTGTACCTAATGAATCTTCTAATGGTCTCTATTGTATGATGTCATGATGTGTAATGTTGTATGTTTTCATCTGATAAATTCCATATCGAACTATCTCTACTTTGTCGTTTTGGAAGCTTCCAATTGATGATATATGAAGAACAATTGTAAGTAATACAAGATGGGGTCCTGACGATAGTCTCTGTCTATTATTGTTCTCGATTTGTGGAATCTACTTGCTCATATATCCAGTAGCAAGAGAGTGTCAATTGTTTATTTTGAACATCCTTCTTTATGATTGATTGTTTGTGCAGGAAGAACACTACATTTCAAAGCTGACTTTTACATGGCCAAAGGGAACCTATGTTTCAGAATGCTCTCTCAGAGAAAGTAGAGTAATATTTGCTAGCTACAGAGATGGCATGGCCAGGCAAGCTTCTAGACTTGGATTGTTCGCTGGTTACCTTCTTCATTCATTGACCAACTCACATTTTTTGCAATTCAGCATGTAGAAATAATTTGTGTACCCTTTTCTTTGCAATTAGTTTAGTGATGATTCACAGTAATCAAATTTTCTACAATTATTCTTATAGCCATGCATCTGACTCCACTTTATTTACTGTTGGTCTCTCAACATTGCATTATTTGCATATGTGATTTATTTAGGAACTTTTCTTAAAGATTTTAGGCTAATTTTAGTGTTCAGAAAATTTTACTTGCCTTTTGGAGAGCTGACTATGCTCGTCATGTTTACTCTGACCATTCTTGTTGACTGCCGATTCAACTCTTATTGTGTTATTGTGTGGTATCCGAGAATATACTCTCTTTCTTCATGAGTGTCAAGTATTGTATGGGAGCTAAGTAAAGGCTGTCTCAAAATTACAAATGCAATCTAGTTAGACAGGTATAGCTCTTTTTTATGCCCTGTCATTGCCGTTATGGTCTCCCATCCTTTCAACTTCACGGAAATGACAACACATGACATCCTGGCTGAGCCACTACACTTTTCGGGTTTCTTCAAGTGCCAACTGCTTTTGATCAGCTTCATAAGTTGATTTTCATGATTATCCTTGTTAATGTAATTCCGACTTCTTAGAAACTTGTTTGACCAATTTTATTTTTCTTCTAATGATAATTTAAACCTATGTGATGTGGCAGATTCAGAAGTTTGCCCTTCAGTTTGCCTCTGCTACAGAATCACGGAAATTTATGGAGTCATTGAAGGTATAATCAGCATGATTTGCATGCATTATGAATTTGTGAAAGTTCTATACAATCACTGCTCATCTTCAATTAGCAGATACTGTGGCTGAACTCTAATACTTATCCATTCCTTATCAGTGCTTGAAGGAAGGGGAGATTGTTCAAGTGGCATGGCACGCTGTGTGTCTACTGAGGGGTATGAAGCATCTCTTTTGAAGAAATAGTCCATCTTGTCCTAATTTTGGAGTTGGAAGTTGGAACAGCACCCTAATTATGAAATTGATAACACTTTTCTCAAAATAAAAGTAGACCAATACAGCATTTGACAATTGATCTTTTTGTTTAAGAATTGATGAAGAGCATAGTCCACTGTGGCAACCTTCAATCAACCATGAGCATGGTCTCAACTCATGTTTGGAGCAAGCAGTTCAGAATCCCTGCTGTTGGAGGCAGATGTGGCATTGCCTCAGAGCTATTCTGCACTTCTTGCTGACTGTTGCACTGATACTGATCTAGGTAAATTAATGAGGCAAATTCTAAGCTAGTTTTTACGTAGAAAAATTTACGTAAGTTCTCAGACTAATTTGTTTGTTCTTCAGGAGTATCTCTAGCACCTACAAGAAGATTATAGCTGAAGCGTTCCTCTGAAGAGGTAGCTCTCAAAAAATTGGACTGGTATTGTTGTTCCTCTTACCTTTATTGGTGATCTTCTGTCTTATTGAGTGGATTTTTTAGGCTAAATCTGAATATTCAATGACTCAATTGTCTTGTACCTCATGAAAAGCCTAGGATTGGAACATACAAAAGACCTTCTGAGTGTTTGAGGATGATATTCTCTCCTCCCTCGGATCTTTTTGTCACTTGCAACTGATATCTGTAACTGATAATTATGGGCGTGTTACTCGAACATGGGCGCTAATATTTGGATATCTTGGGGTTTCCATGTACTTTACATAGTGCGATGCCATCTTGTGGTCAGCTAAGTCACAATTACCCCTTAGCTAAGCTTGAACCATCCAGAAGTAAAATAAATTGTCTCCTTTATTCTGTTCAACATAGTTTGCTTGCTGATCTTCCTTGTACTTTTCAGTCATAGATTTTCTGGTATGAGGTTTAGGTTCTAAATGAGATTTGAATCGAAATTTGCTTCTACAATTAGCCACTTAAACTTTTACAATTCAATTTGCTCATTTTATGTAATCTCTTACTAGCTGTAGTATAGTATCATACTGGTACTGCTGCAAAATTGATTTTATCTTTTAGAGAAATACTTTGTTTGTTTCAAAATTCAAATTTGGTTCCTAGATCTCCACTTCATTACTTGATATCCATGTTTCTGATGCATCCTTTCTTGACTTTTGAATTAACTTTATGCTTGGGATTTCTTTTCAGCAGGGTAGACAACTTCTTAGGTAAGTATACGTCGTAGATTCCATATCGTAATTTTCTGCTGTTAGCCAACTTTGATCAGTATGAGGACATGCAATCTCTTTCAATTCTTTTCTAAAAACGAGCATAAATCACAGATGTGTGGCATAAAATTATATGATGATGAAAACTGGACCTTTCCATGGGGATTGATCCGATTAGTAACTTCTGTAAGGTGTCTCATGTCTCCATCCATAATTCAAGATCATGTGTTCATTAATTGCATTGAAACTCGAAACGTGAAACACCTTTGTCCAAATGATGATTCAGCTTTTTGTTGATAAAATTATTGGATCTGAGTGAGGGCATGAAGATTTAAGAGAATTACAGTATGTTGAATTCTGAGAACACCTAGATCACACTAAAAAGGAGAACGAAGTTGGGAAACTGCCATAAGCACTGTGAGTATTATCCCAAAGCCAATAAGCAACGGAGGTCGTAACTCCTAAGTTGATAATCTGGTTATTTCTCTACTTCAATCTAGTGTGCGACAACGACATGTACATAACTCATATTAAGAGGCTCCAACACATCACACTACCTTTTAGTTACTTCTTCAAAATTTGTGTAATGCTTTGATGAAAAATACAGATAATGTCATTTTACCCATTACCAGTTGATTTCTTCCTTCCTGTGTTATTATCACACAGACCTGATGGACATGATGGACTCTGTTATCATCGGCGGACTCGAGGAGGAAGCAAAGCAATGTGGATTCAAGATAAATATTGTTATCATTGGACTTAAAGGAAACTGGGCAATTTGAGGGCCGATTTTTATGTCTAAACCATCTCTAAGTAGCGAAATTATCGGCACATGACTCAGGTTTCTATTTTTCAACCATAACCTCCCTTTTAGCTTCTTCCACTCTTGATGTACACAGCATTTTGACTCATTAAATTTCACTATATACTTCCAACCATATGTACACTGTGAAGCCAATATATATGTTTGGCTACAATTCTGAATGTGGTAATAGTACTAAAGGTATCCTTTGATGTTTGGTGTGTAAAATTAGTAATGGCAGATTTGTAAATAATGAAGTTTTTTTTTATAATTAAGAAAATCGGTCGACTTTTCGACGTTTTGATAAGGAAGTAAGTCAATGGCAAAAGGAAAGAGTAAATTAGTATGTCGTCATTCCTCTAAAGAGTTGAGGACAATCAATAAAATGCCATGTCAATGCCATCTTGATGGATTCACTTTGGAAATGGGCTGATGTATACATGGGCTGTAAAGTGTAAACACTCTCAGGATCACAAAGGCTTAGCCATTTAAAAATCTTCCTCTCCTTCTTGATGGGCTGAG
>CANSZD010003724.1:0-118997 GCA_947648045.1 Beta corolliflora | reverse complement strand
CCCTTCCGTTTTCTTTTCCACTAGTGATATGAAGCACAAGGTATGATATAGAGTAAAGTCGCCTGCAGCAGGGCAAGACATTCACTGTGAAGGAGATTCTGGAATCCATCATATCTCAAACAATAGGAATTTGGGGAGGGTTGTAGATGAGAAAGACTTCACTGCCACAAAGTGGCTTCAAGAATCGATCCTTGATTTCAATGCAGATATCAACTTCAAACATCTTCCAGAATGTAATAGTTTCACTGATGTTTGGATAATCTACTAATTTAATATGGGAAAAATGGAAATAAAGATCCACTGCTGAATTAAGAATGGGAAGGACCCACAAGGATTTGCAGACATAAATCTTATTTTCACACTTAAATGAATGTAAGATGATGATGATATCTGGTATAAGGATATCGCACTTTCTGAACAACAATATCCAACAGGAAAGGGGCAAGAAGGACCGATATCCATCGTATGGTTAGCCAATCATTTTTCACGAAAGGCATTGACACTGCCAGAAAGTGGTCATAGGACTTCGCAACTCCGTGAATGATCGAAAGCAAGCCATCATAAAGAAGTTCAAACATGAGGAATGGACCTTAAGCATGAATGAGTTGACGATGGTTTTGTGAAAATTTTATAGCGCTGGACGAGCACTCGAGAAGGTGATTACACCGCTTGGTCCGTCTTTGCCAAGTAAATGTTAATTTACGAACTCAATCATATGCTACCCGTGGTCACTATGAAAGGACATAATTTTTGGCCATTTTCAAGTCAGCATAATATAACTATTAAATTATCCGGGAAGGCTTCAAATGGGCAATTTAATGATATTTTGTAGCAATGGATTATTTTTCGGCTGGTTAAGTCAGACGGTTTTCAAAGTTTAGGGCAAAGCAAGTCTCAAATTCTGATTAACAACATTATTCACATATGGTATTACTCTTTTGGAAATCATCTCCCATGGATGGACTACAACTTGAGGATCATCTCAAGACCAATTTCCGGAAATATGCAATTAAGCATCATCAATCCTCACCTTATCGTCCCCAAATAAACTTGATGGTGGAAGCAATAATAAGACAATCAAGATCATTTATTGCCAAGATGATCTAAAAGACTAGTGAAGAAAGACACAATCTCATATGTCTTTGTGGGGATATAGCAGATATCAATTTGACTCTAACAAAGACCACCTCATATTTTGCTTAAGGACGGAGCTGTCCTATCATTGAGGGTGCAGATATACACAATCTCTCAGTGTCAAGAACAGAAAGTGAAATCTCGAAGACCAATGGTAAATCTAGTTATGATTATTTGCATCGACATATGACACCATGCTACTGTAAGAACATTCAACTTTATCAGCTGGAGAATTGCTCGTATTTAATAAAAAGGTCTCGAGATAGATATTATCTCAAGAAAGTGATCTAGTCCTAAAGGAATATGCAGCTCCGTTGCATGATCCTCCTGCAGCAATCCAAGCCTGTCTGTCTGGGCCATTCTTATCAAGTATGTCACTACTACTTTGAGTTGGGCAGTTAATGGATTTTGATAAAAACAATCACCACTTTCACTAATCGTCCACTGACTAAGAAAGGGGACACAAAGGCATCAAAGCATTGTAATTGTTGGTGGACAAGGAACGCTAGCCAGGGGATTTTGCATCACATCTAGTTATTTTAATAAACATGCCATGTGTTTTTAGAGACCATACAATGCACAAAAAAAAAAAAAAAAAAAAAAAAGAGACAAAAAAAAGAGATTTAAAAGGAAAAACCTGGAAAAGAAAAAAAAAGAGAAAAGAAAATGATGAAACACAAGGATGTTTTTGTTTTTTTTAAGGTTTACGTGTAATGCTTTTTATGTGTCATGCAGGATTGATTAATAATGATTTGCATGTCATATTGAATGTTAAGTGTGCACTTGCTTGAATTTGTTCATACTTAATTTCTCACAAACATCTTTTATTCATCCCAAATGTAAGTATTTCATTTTATAAATAAAAAGACATAAAGCCTTCATTTCCTACAAACTCAAAAAAAAACTAAAAAAAAAAACATGGAAAAAACATGATATTTCTCTTCAAACCCTTCTCCTTCTTTATGGCAGTCTGTCTCGAATCATTGTCTCAACTGAATATCCGCCAGGGTTTAAATAAGGGTAATCTCGAACAATTCACAGAAAGGAGGGTTCAGGTGAAATGAAGGATAATTTTAGTCTCTACCATATAGGAGATTCAATTACCACTCTACATCACTCATGCATAAAGCAAGATTTCAAGAACCAAGGGCAGACCAGAGGATACTGCCTCCAACCACTCTCATGCTTGGGACACCTCCATGGAAGGTGTAAAGTGACGGTGGCAAAGCCCCGATAGTTGTACACCTCTACGACTGTAATTACATTGTACACTTGTACCAATGCCATGGTGGTCAGACCCACTTGATGCTCCTGCTACTAAAAATCCTCCCACCCACCATGTTGACATAAGTCGATAACAGCTAGCAAGACCTATCTCCTGACATGATTAGTTTTGCAAGTAGGCACTCTTTCGGGGTTTCAGGAAATTTTTTCAGACAACCATAAAAGCTGAAGGCCAATGGGAGATCTTCATAAAACTTCGAGGTTTTCTTTTGTCTTCATCTGGGTTAAATGAAACATTTTCCCCTGGGGAAATAAGTGGTCCAAGACCACCTCCCCACCAATAATAATTGGAGGAATAAGGAAAAGATAATTGGAACATGACATGTGGTTTAAATACCATTTTGTTAGGGTACTTCCCAAATCATAAGAATGTAAGCATTTTCTCCAGTAGTCCGAGAGTTTGAATTATTGATAACGTTTATACTAACTTGAAAGTCAACAATAAGTTATAAGAAGCATCACCTCATATTGTAGAGGTAGTTGCCATGAAGATTTTTATAAAAGATATAAAATTATTGATGCAATCTCCGAGATCCTCTTTAGGAGATCTTAGTGTAATGAATCTGGAATTATTCATGGTGTCAGAATAAAACCTTCTTACCTCTTCAACAAGAGGAATGACCTCCTGCCTGTGTTGAAGGAGGAAGATGATGGCTGACTTCATCCCAAAATCTGGGAATAAGATTGAATCACTTGAATGGATGAGAAAGTGAAAGCAAAGGGGTAAGAGCCTTTAGTGAAGTGTAGTTGAAGAATAAGATTGTCTAATAGCTCCACTCTTGTGAATTGTTCAGAGTTTGTTTTTTTCCTCACCACCCTTACTTCATTAGCTTCTTCATAAATAGGAGTCATTTTTTTGGTGGAAGAAAAATTAGAGGAGAGATTGAGGTAGTGAAGATAAGTGCATTTTGGGAAAAAATGAAGAACCATGCCCCTTTATAAGATGGAAAAGACGATCATCCATGGATTCATGCCATGGATAATGGGGGTGCCTCAGTATTGTCCATAGGATTATAAGGAGCATCCTTCACCATGGCTAATGACCAAGCATTTGTGGTATGGCCTTTTTTTTTTTTTGTCAAGCCGAACATAAAAAACTCGTGTCAATGATGAATCAAGAACATCGATACAATCCCTTTTCCTAATGATCACCCAAAATAATGACCTTGATCAATCTATTTTTTATAGTGGATCGCCATTCTCATACAAAGCAAATAAATAATACTGATAAAAATTCTCTTAAAGATTTCGAAAAACAGATAAAAATTTTTGCCATATGATGATCGGGTCCACCATAGTTCATCTAAAGGGTAATAACCTTAGGTAAACTCTCGCGGCGACATGACCCTAAGAATGTCTTTAATCATGTTAGACATGATAACACATGGAGTCAAAGCAAGGGATTATCACAATTTGTTTCACATCAAGGCCAATAAAACAAAAAACCTGAGTTAATCTAGTTATGTCAATTTCATAATAACAAAACATAATTATAAGACTAAAAATACAACGATAAAGTCGCATTTTCAATTTTAGAAAATTAATTGGATTTTCATTAAGACTAATAATAAAGTCATTTAAAGTTTAGAAAATTGACCTGATTTCATTTAAGACTACTACAAACATTTTCAAACAAGTAGAAATAATTTGGATTTTCATCTAAGGCAATTGATAAAGTTGGATTTTCGTTTCGCTAAGAAAATTAATTGAGATTTTCTACATATAGCTAATGAGAAATATATAACTATGATAACCTATTTTCATGGAGAATATGTTATCTCAAAAGAAATTTTCTGGCCAAAATTTTATGGCTTTTTCAAACATTAGTCATCATTTCCTCCAAAAATCGAACACACGGGAAATTCCCGTAGATACCAACTTTTGAACCCTTTTTCGTATAAATAAAGATTTTAAAAGAAAAAAGAATAACGAAAATCGCCATGCATCGGGGGAGCACGCGCAGTTCCATCAAATGGACAGGCTTTCAACTTTAGTGAGAGTTTAACCTCGGTCCAGCGGGTGCTTTCGCATGTTAGCCATGTGCTCTACTAGAAATGGAATGTCCCTTAAGTCGAGGTTCGAGGTGAACTACAAACCACCGTTTATTGAAATGATTCAGAGTATAATCATGCCTCGCTTTTACTTAATTTACGTAGCTTTTCTTAATCGGCCTTAAGCTAGCCTTCTTCAAAAACGAAAAATACGAGTAGCAAATTAGGAGCCGTGAATTTTAATCGGATCCGGAAAACCTTAGGTAATTAGTTTTCTTTATCCACAAAATCACATCCTTTATCCAGCTAGCAGGGACTAAAGAAACAAGAAAAGAAGTGAGAATAAGAATCAAATCCCATGTGTAAAAAGGGAAGAACGGGATTTTTTTTCTGGTTTTGAAGAAGCGCAACACACAATCACAAAGTTAGACGCATGATTAGGCGCTTAGCGCACGGTTAGCCGTGCCTAGTGTGCTCCTACGTGTGCGGGGGCTGTGGATTGAATCCGCTTTTAACGTTGTCGTCTGCCTTCTTGACGTATTAGTAGTATTTAGGGAAGAATATTTTCTCCCGAAAATCTTAGATTATTACCTCAGATTAATGAGAAAATCCAAAAAGAATAAAGAATATTTGTGTTTCCAAAGAGATTTGATGATGTCATTAGGGGTGAGGCCGTTAGGAGTGATGTCATTAGGGGTGATTGAGGATGAGAAAAATCAGATTTTTGGCTAAAAAATCAGAATTTTCTACTTCTTTGAAACCCTAGCTGATCTCCTCATTTCTCTATAAGTACCTTCCGTTTGTTTTCCTAAAGTTCAAGTTGAGTTAAATCAAATTAATTTCACTACTTCTCAACATTACCTCATCTTCTATTTCCTTCCACTAAAAATCTCATTCAAGAAAAAGAAAGCAAAAGTTAGGCAAGGAAGGGGTAAGTAAAGAAGTTCATCAAAAGAAAAACACAAAATGGGTTTAAGTTAGTAATTATGTGGATTTAGAAAATCTCAATTGGAAATTAAGAAAAATCACAAAAAAGGTAGAAAAATTGCAAAAAGGAAGTGGCCACTATTGAGCTAGCAAGGTAAAGTTGAGCTTGTGGTTTTCTTGATTATCTTCTTAATCACTTACTAACTTTCTCCTTGTTTGCTTCTTATCATTTTTAACCTTTGGAGGATTCGGGGTAAGTGGAAGTCCTAATAGGTTCCCAACCTTAAATCACCCCCACCTAGAATAGTCAACTCTAATGGGGAGACTCTTAGGAAACAATGTGATTATGTGATTTTCCTTAATCAAGTTGTTGTCATCACCAAAAAATATTTTCATAAAAATTCAAGAAAAGTTGTGCATAAACATCTCCATAAAAAATGTGATGCAGTAATTATGGTCACTTTAATTTTGTACTTCATTTCATTTTTCGTCGGTATTATGTAAATAGTTTGTAGGATTTAATATTTTTCCTATGAACTGCAAGATGTTTTCGGGAGTCTGGGTCTTGGAATTTCTAAAAAAAATTGAACAAATAATTAAAAATCATACAACTTTGTTGTGCAAAACCGATTTTGTCCAAGCAACACCTAAGCTTGTTTTGCCAAAAAGTTTGAAATATAAAAATCATATTCATATGAATTTTATACAATTTTATATCATTTTTACAAAAACGCTCATGTAACTCACTAAATTCCGGAACACCGATTTTCTCTTCAGTTAAGAAAATAAATAAAAAATAGTCTTAATAATGTCCAATTCAAGTGAAAATTTCCAGTCTAGTCTTTCAAAGTGTCTATAATGTTCATACCAAAATTTACTTCAAACTAAGTTCAGTAAGTTGGATTTCAAAGAGCAAATTGAATAAAGGTCATGTTTTGACCAGTTTTGAAATAAACTTCACCATTATTCGAGTTGTTACTAGAAGCTTGTGAAATTTTAACACAACATAAAGAACTCATCGACCTATCCATAGATGTATCACATCCTCAGTTTAACACTTTGTACAGAAAGTTAAGTGATTTTTGCAATTCAGTATAAGAACAAAAAGTGCAATCCGAAAAATGAAATAAAGTATTAACTCAAGTTTCATAAAAAAAAATTGTTTTCTTTCCACACGAAAATGTTAATTAAAAATCATGAAATTTTTAAGTTTTCTTAAAATGACTCATTTTATCAAAATCAATAAAAACCGTCATAAAAAATTAAAGTCAAAGAGGTTAATTAATCTCTAATTTTCACAAGTTTACAAATAAACATGAATTACAAAGCCCATTCAAGGAGTTGGAGATCAAGGAGCATCATGGTGAAGATCAAGATTGAAGACTTTGTATAGATCATAGAGTTTGAACATATCGTTGTAATAATAGTTCTTGTAAATAGTTATTACATCACTCAATTAATGAAAAACATGGAGATGTTTATGCATAATTTTCATAAATAATTCCACAATCCTTTTTAAATAAAATGAGCAACCAATGTTATAAATATTGCATGTTGGGCCAATATATCATAGTATATGAATCAAATGACCCAATCTCAATTAAGAGGAAAAATCGCAAATTTAACTAAGCTAAATTGTATGATGATCCATCCAACATTTTAAAATTTGTTCTCCATCTTCAAATAGATTAATCATATAATTTGGACATAATTAGATTGGTAATTATGATCTCCGAATTGATTTTAGATCGCTTCACGTGTCTCACTTTTAAAGGGCCAAATTCCAATTAGCCAAACACAATCTCCAAATTTGATCTTAAATTGATCATTTCTCTCTAAATGACTTAATAATCTTCAATTAAGATTATTTCTCAAAAGCCTTCAATTAGGAAGCAAACCTCTTCTTCTAAGACCTCTTGAAAATCATAAACGCGATCACTAATTAAGGTGGTTACTTCAATCCTTGATTAATCGTTAATTAGAACTATGAACTCAAACTTTTCATTTAATCACTAATTAGGGTGATTATCTATAACCATAGTTAATCATTAATTAGGGTGATTAGCTTAACCTTTCATCATGTTTAATCACTAATTAAGGTGATTATACTAACCTTCCTTTTAATCGCTAATTATGGTGATTAATTTAACCTTTCATAATTAATCACTAATTAGAGTGATTATCTTAAACCTTAATAATCGTTAATTAGGGCGATTATTTTTTCATCATTTAATCACTAATTAGGGTGATTATATTAAACCTTGGAATAATCACTAATCAGGGTGACTACTTTTTAA
Source organism: Beta corolliflora (assembly GCA_947648045.1). Classification (NCBI taxonomy): domain Eukaryota; kingdom Viridiplantae; phylum Streptophyta; class Magnoliopsida; order Caryophyllales; family Amaranthaceae; genus Beta; species Beta corolliflora. The sequence continues at coordinate 111,364 of CANSZD010003724.1, read as the reverse complement.
CCCTTCATTCTTAATCACTAATCAAGGTGATTATCTTTCCTCTTAAGTTTACTCAATAATTAAAGTAATTATCTTAACCTCCATTCTTAATCACTAATTAAGGTGATTATCTTGATCCTCCTTCATATTTAATTGCAAATTAAGGTGATTATCTTAACCCCATTTCAACACCACTAATTGGAGTGATTACCTTATTCACAATAGATTTTTTTAATTCTAAAGGTGAGTTATTCATAACTGCTTTCTTTTCTTCCCCAATGGAATTGGCCATTTAGGGTGAGTACATAAGATCGAACTACGATGGTTTTGATCCATGAGTGGATTACAATCCCGACAATGATTGGTACGTAGTTGCAACTTCTGCCAAACCTACCATGTACAAATGATATATTGGTCCTAAATAAAAATGGCCGATGTGTATATGTGCAAACCATGTGATTTTCTTTTTTTTAATAGCCATTATTACTTTAAATGGAAAATAACGCATTTAGTAAGAGTCCGTTTCTTTATAACTAAGAGGAGACGAGTTCCGCACGCTCGCACCTCTTAACCTAAACCCCGAACCCTATCGTACGGTAATGAAATACCAATTTTCAAAAACCTTATCCATATGAAGTCATCATCATTGTAAATGATATTTCTTGAAATTGATTTTAAAATGATTTATTAAATAAATCGTCCCTATTCGGATATTAATAGGGTGGCTACTTTAAAGTTTTCTAAAACTATAGTCCAACTGAGAGATTTTTGGTGTGATCTTAATTAAGACACAAAACCAAAACCGATTACCATATTGTGTCCCATTTTGGCTTCTACTCGCAACGCTCCTTATATATTGCAACACTATCATATAATTATTGCAACGGCCTTATCATGAATATTATGCCTCATTTTAACACCTATTGCAACACCTCCATAGCCAATGCAACTCTAATACTGCAATAGCCTAGTAGTAGTAGTAGTAGATTAATATATAAAAACTATATATTAATTTGAAATTTTATATCCAGGAGAAAATTTATGATATATACATTATTCATGCCAATGGGCAAACTTACAAAATATATTATTATACGTCTATTAACTAATAAACTAAACAAAATTCGGAATTAAGCTTCTACATACATAAAAGGCTCTAATAAATCACTCCTACATCCAAAGTGCTTCCACGCCTTCCAATTAACGAGCAACTAGTTTATTGAACATGGTGTTCCATTTCTTTGTTTTGGGACCACATGCAAATTTTAACATATATAAAATTAAATTAATGAAAAATCAAACATTTCTAATTGAATACCAAACATAGAGTTTAAATAATGTATAGATATATTCAAAGGCATATCACAAGTCGAGCATAATCAAATATTTAAACAAAAATGAACTTCGCTAAGCTACTTGGATTCCTTCTTCATAGCAAATTCAAAAATAAAAAAGACCATTACCTATAGTTACACATTGACTAAATCACAAATAAACTATAACCTTAATCCGACCAAGCTCATGAAATATGAGAATGCATATATAATAAAAAAAGACTCATTATCTTAATCGAATAGATCAAAGCTTATCTTTTAGCTTCATTCGGCATCCATAAGAGTTACTTGTAGAGAATTAAAATATACAGAATTAAGTTAGTTTAAGATCCATGGACTAAGCAAGGACTTCATCACCCTTATTGAAAAAGCATCTTTGCACATTTTCAGACCACCTCTAATCCCATATCTGAGTGACAAGGAGGAAAGGAAATCATATACTAGCTTAAAAATTAAAACATTGTTCTCAAAGTTGGAACAAAAAAAAGATTTCGAAGTTGAGTAGCAAGGAGGAAAAGAAATCATATACGAGGAGAGGCACAAACGAGAGAGACTCTTATATTAACCAATACAGTCATATCTAACTCTTAATTCTTCTGTTTGTTTTGTGCACGTCGTCATCTCTATGATGTGTTAGAGTGCTTCTCTGTGTGATGATCGCATGGCCAGATATGTATTTGAACAAATTGCTAATTCAATTGTTCTTTTTTGCACTAACTGGGCAGCGAGACCACGTGTTAGGTGGTTTGAAGCGCCAAATTCAAGAATCCCAACATATTGTTAGATTGAATTACTGATTCACAAGTTACACGTCTAATATGTGGTTACTTTACGTGGACCATTAGACCATGTCTTTTCTATAGTGCACTAGGAAGGCAGTCTAAGATGCTTCTACATAGATAACTCCATTATTCTTACTCCTATGATTAATTCCATATGGTGATCATGTTTTGACAGCAGCAATTTGCAACAAGTGCTTCCCATAGAAACCAAGCAATGTGGTTTGCACTTTGCATTATATGGGTCTTAAGTGAACTGTTATAAAAAAATCTCACATATATTGGAGCATCAACTAGTCTACTAACAATTGATTTGTTAAAGCAAAATCAATTTATGGTCTGCCAAATCAGATGTACCAATTGGCAGTTGTCAAATTATCTATAAAACCTCAAAGCTCGTAACTGATTCCACATTATAAATCTCAACACATATATGATACATCATATATGAGTAAAATAGCCCAAACGATTTATAGAGCATGCTTATCATCATGACAGTGGCTACCATAACATATAATTGACATATTATTAATTATTCTTTTTGTATGCTTGTGTGTTGGACATATTATACCAAAAGCTATGAGAAGTTTGTAATAAAATGTGAGTCAAGTATCTCATATGAATTCTTAACAACAATCTCTTGTCTCTAAGATGAACCATATTATCAATAGTAGCTTGTCTGGCATTATTATTATCGGTTTCCTTCTCAAATCATTGTTCTCCTCATAGTCTAATTTGAAGAAATCATCTTTGTCTGAGAATACAGATGAACTTACTAAAAAATAAAAATAAATGTACACTGCAATTAGAGTATTTAACAGAATTCATAGAATTTCCGGAACTATTTAATATTTTTAACAATTAAAATGGTTAATGAGCCTTGATTTCACAAAAGTAGAGACATTTTAACACACCTTGTTAGGCAACCTTTTTAGTCCAACTCCAATAGAAAAAATCCCTCTTTGAAATACAAGCACAGAAGCACGAAATTGGGGTTTAGAAGAGAGAAAGTAGAGGTTTTGAGGGAATGGTGGGAGAATCAAGTGGGTGTATAGAATGATTGTAGGTATTGTTTCGGTTGTGAAACGGGTGACCGCTTTGTGTTGGATGTCGCGGCCGCGATGGAAAGCCTCGCGTGGCCGTCATGGAAACCCTGCAAGACAACAAACGTAAACTACCCCGGGGGGTGCCGAGGAAACCCCCTCCGACGCTCAAGTCAGTATTATGTCCGTGAAGGATTTAGAGAGAGAAAGTAGAGAGATAGAGAGAGAGAAAGTAGTGTTCAGAATGTGTCTGGAGAATAGTACTAGTGGGGTATTTATAGAAGTACTATTCCTCCGCCAGGTGCAAGTAATCCTTTTACACGTATATGGTCGTGATGTGCCCGACATGAGGAAAGATTCCTCTATTTTGTCTTATTAGATGACCGCATGTTGTCAGGACAACTTCATGGAATTTGACCTCAAGCGTTGTATGGGTCGCCTCTTGATCGCGTCCCCGGTATGATGCTCGCGGACATGCTGCCGCGGCCATGCTAATGCGTCCGCTAGCATACTTGGTACTAACCATACAACTAGCCCCCCCCAGCGTCTATGGCGTTAATTAATGCCATGGAGGTTTTTTCGGATGCGATGAGGGATTTATTCGCCAATACGCACTTGGCGTATCATTTGACTGTTCTTCAATTTATGACCTGTTATATGGCCGATAAGAACCTTTGGTCTGTCATATGACCATTTCATGACTTTGGCATGTTATATGGCCGATAAGAGCCTTTGGTCTGTCATATCACCATTTCATGACTTTGGCCTGTTATGTGGCCGATAAGAACCTTTGGTCTGTCATATGACCATTTCATGACTTTGGCCTGTTATATGGCCGATAAGAACCATTGGTCTGTCATATGACAATTTCATGACTTTGGCCTGTTATATGGCCGATAAGAACCATTGGTCTGTCATATGACCATTTCATAACTTTGGCTTGTTATCTGGCCGATAAGAATCATTGGTCTGTCATATGACCATTTCATGACTTTGGCCTGTTATGTGGCCGATAAGAGCCTTTGGTCTGTCATATGACCATTTCATGACTTTGGCCTGTTATATGGCCGATAAGAACCATTGGTCTGTCATATGACCATTTCATAACTTTGGCCTGTTATCTGGCCGATAAGAATCATTGGTCTGTCATATGACCATTTCATGACTTTAGTCTGTTATCTGGTCGTTAGATAACTTGGTTTGTCATGTGACCATTTTTCTTTTGGTCTCAGCCGTATATATACATGGTCGTGACCAACTTTAAGCTTTTATTATTTATTATTTTTTTTTATTTGACGTTTTTGTCTGCATTTTTGTACTTGAGCAAGTACAATTTTTGAAAAATGTGGCACCATATTTTTTCAAATTATTGTTATTTATTGAGTCATTTCTTACTCTTTGGACACATGTCGCCCAGTTAACAGAGTGATGGGGGAGCTCTTAAAACATTTTTTGGCATGACCATGGCCGATATGGGGCTCACGACCTCTATATCATGCACTGACTAACCTTGAGTTATCGTTGTGAACTTGTACTTGCATCCATCATTATAGCCATATCCTCCAAGGTAGTGGTCGCGAACAGAGTTGGGTTCATACCCATGCAACTATATCTTTGCTTCCATCATTATATCCATGTCCGTCACGGTAATGGTAATGGCCGCGAGGAGAGTTGGGATTATACCCATGCAACAAGCCCCCAATCATCTATGGTGACAAGTGACACCATAGAGGTTCTTTGGATGCGATGGGACGAATGCCATGACTAAAATTATACTTTAATAATTTTTATTGTTCCTGGCCCTGTCATGTGGCCGCTAAGGAACTTAGTTTTTGAAACTGTTTAGTGTTCTTTGCGAGTCATGTGGCCGCTAAAGAACTTGGTTTTTTAAACCATTTTTTGTTCCAGGCCTGTCATATGGCCGCGAAAAAAACTTGGTTTTTTAAACCATTTATTATTTTCGAGCCGATCATATGGCCGTGAAGAAACTTGGTTTTTCAAATCATTTTTTTGTTCCGGGGCTCGTCATATGACCGCGAAGGAATTTGGTTTTTTAAACCATTTGACCGGATTTGACTGGAATGTCATAGAGGACGCTCATGCGCGACGGCCAACATCTTACACCGTTGATGAATCCGTATCGGCCCTCCACAAGAGATATGATGGTGGATGGGCCGCCGCCATGAGAAGCATGTGCAAGATGACTCCATGGATTTGACTGGAATGTCATTAAGGACGCTAATGTTGACGGCCAACATCTTACACATTTTTTTTTTGTTCCTGGCCAGTCATTTGGCCGCTAAGGAACTCGGTTTATTGAACCATTTCATTTTGTTCCAGGCCTGTCAAATGGCCGTAAAGAAACTTGGTTTATTGAACCATTTATTGTTTCTGGCCTGTCATGTGGCCTAGATGGAACTTGGTTCATCATAAACCATTTCTTACTTTAAACAAGTCATTTGGCCGATACAAACCATATTATAACTAACGACTATTATTTTGGTTCTAGCTAGTCATATGGCCGAGATGAACCTTGATTTATTTTTAAACCATACTTTGATCTTGGCCTGTCATATGGCCGACATGGACCTTGGTGAACTTTTGAACCATATTTTGATCCTAGCTTGGTCATATGGCCGAGATGGATCTTGGTTCATCATAAACCATGTTTTGATACCTACCATCAAATGGCCGAGATGGGTCTTGGTTCATTATAAACTATGTTTTGATCCCTACTGTCAAATGGCTGAGATTGGTCTTGGTTCATTATAAACCATGTTTTGATCCCGGCCTGTCATATGGCTGAGATGGATCTTGGTTTACTTTTGAACCATATTTTGATCCTAGCCTGTCATATGGCCGAGATGGATCTTGGTTTACTTTTGAACCATATTTTGATCCTAGCCTGTCATATGGCCGAGATGGATCTTGGTTTACTTTTGAACCATATTTTGATCCTGGCCTGTCATATGGCCGGGATGAATCTCGGTTTATTATAACCATGTTTTGATCCTGGCCTATTATAAGGCCGGGATGGATCTTGGTTCATTATAACCATGTTTTGATCCGAGCCCATCATAGGGCCGGATAGATCTTGGCTCATTATAACCATGTTTTGATCCCGCCCATCATAGGGCCGGGATGGATCTTGGTTCCTTATAACCATGTTTTGATCCTGGTCCATCATAGGGCCGGGATGGATCTTGGTTACTTATAACCATGTTTTGATCCTGGCCCATCGTAGGGCCGGAATAGATCTTGGTTCACTATAACCATGTTTTGATCCTGGTCCATCATAGGACCGAGATGGATCTTGGTTCACTATAACCATGTTTTGATCCTGGCCCATCGTAGGGCCGGGATAGATCTTGGTTCACTATAACCATGTTTTGATCCTGGCCCATCATAGGACCGAGATGGATCTTGGTTCACTATAACCATGTTTTGATCCTGGCCCATCGTAGGGCCGGGATAGATCTTGGCTCATTATAACCATGTCTTGATCCTGGCCCATCGTAGGGCCGGGATAGATCTTGGCTCATTATATGGCTTTTGATTTGTGCTAGGTCTGTCATATGACCGTTAACGCACTTGAGTCTGTCATATGACCGTTAACGCACTTGAGCTTGTCATATGGTTTTGATTTGTGCTAGGTCTATCATATGACCGTTAACGCACTTGAGCCTGTCATATGGCTTTTGATTTGTGCTAGATCCGTCATATGACCAGCTAACGCACTTGAGCTTTGTCATATGGCTTTTGATTTGTGCTAGGTCTGTCATATGACCGCTAACGCACTTGAGCCTGTCATATGGCTTTTGATTTGTGCTAGGTCTGTCATATGACCGCTAACGCACTTGAGCCTGTCATATGGCTTTTGATTTGTGCTAGGTCTGTCATATGACCGCTAACGCACTTGAGCCTGTCATATGGCTTTTGATATGTGCTAGGTCTGTCATATGACCGCTAACGCACTTGAGCCTGTCATATGGCTTTTGATTTGTGCTAGGTCTGTCATATGACCGCTAACGCACTTGAGCCTGTCATATGGCTTTTGATTTGTGCTAGGTCTGTCATATGACCGCTAACGCACTTGAGCCTGTCATATGGCTTTTGATTTGTGCTAGGTCTGTCATATGACCGCTAACGCACTTGAGCCTGTCATATGGCTTTTCTAACGTTTATGCCTGTTATATGGCCGTTAATCATCTGGCTGCCAAGATCTTTCATCAACTCCTTGCTTGTCTGCTAATTCGAATTATGCCCGCTATGGGAGTGGCGATATCATCGTCGTAGATGTTCTATTATTTATCCTTATCGTCCGGGATAAGTTATTAGATTGAGGTATGTTATCCTCTAGCATAATTTTGTTTCTTGAATTTTGTACTCAAGTCTCCATCATTATCAATGATCTACTTCCTGAACTGACCGTCATCGTTCTTGTCCTCTTTGGTTTCCATGACCGTTCTCACAAGTGGTCCCCTCCTTCTAGCGCCAAGTTGTTTCGGTTGTGAAACGGGTGACCGCTTTGTGTTGGATGTCGCGGCCGCGATGGAAAGCCTCGCGTGGCCGTCATGGAAACCCTGCAAGACAACAAACGTAAACTACCCCGGGGGGAGAACCCCCCCCCCTCAGGAGGACCCCCTCCGCCCTTCAAGTCGATATTATGTCCGTGAAGGATTTAGAGAGAGAAAGTAGAGAGATAGAGAGAGAGAAAGTAGTGTTCAGAATGTGTTTGGAGAATAGTACTAGTGGGGTATTTATAGAAGTACTATTCCTCTGACAGGGTGCGTAATCCTTTTACACGTGTATGGCTGTGATATGCCTGACATGAGGAAAGATTCCTCTATTTTGTCTTATTAGATGGCCGCCAACAGTGTTGTCGGACAACTTCATGGAACTTGACCTCAAGCGTTGTATGGCTGCCTCTTGATCGCGTCCTGGTATGATGCTCGCGGACATGCTGCTCGCGGCCATGCTAATGCGTCCGCTAGCATACTTGGTACTAACCATACAGGTATGATGAGGGAAGAAAATCTTGAGAAGAATTGCGTTCGTTGTGTCTTGTGAGTGTGCCGTGGAATTGAATGGTTTGATGAGGGAAAAAGAGATTTTGGTAAATCTTTTGAAATTTCGTGAAAACAAGTTAATAGATATAATTTTGGTTTTGCCGGACTTTTCATTTAAAATTGACCATCGCCATAGCTTAATCTCAGGCTATCGTTGCTACAGATTCATCTATTGCAACAGCAATAATTTAACCGTCGCCATAGATCCATCTACTACAACAACATCAATTTAACCGTTGCAATAGCATAATCCATTAACCTATATGGACATGAGCCGTTGCATTTGACAACTATATTGCAACGACATTCAGTAGTCCGTTGCATTAGCTAATTTTAACTCGTTGCCTTTAATAAAAAATGTAGTAGTGAATTTTATGAAAGACCAATTTTCAAAAAAGTTTTATCTATATGAAGTCATTATCCGTTTTAAATGATATTTATTTCAAATTGATTTTGAAAAAATATATTAAATAAATCTGTCCCTATTCATATATTAATAGGGTGGCGACTTCAGAGTTTTCTAAAAATCATAGTCCAATGAGAGACTTTTGTAGGATTCAGACTGTTTATTAAGACAGTAAAAAATCGGGTACCACAAACTCCAAATCCCTAGAAAACACTAAACTAATCAGTAACTCCTCCAAAAAAAATGCTAACAAATCAGTAACCTCAGAATATGTCGAGCTTTGATTTTAGACACTTATGGCCTCTTCCTTTTAGACTTATTTTCAGTTCAGTTAAGTTTCTCGCAGTTCGGTTCAGTTCGGTTCAGTTCAGACAATCTCTCATGTTCAGTTTATTTCAGACAATCTCTTATGTTAAGTTTTCTCTCAGTTCAATTCAGTTTAGTTTCTCGCAGTTTAATTCAGTTCAGTTTCTCCCAGTCCAAAAGAACTGGGCCATAATCGTGTCTCCCTATTTGAGTACCTTATGATGACTATTACCCCGCTCTAATTGGCCCGTATCAAAAAAAGAATAAAGAGCGAGCCTAAAATAAAATATTCTAAGGTTAATCCATATTTTAACCCGTTTTAATAACCCAATTTCGAAACCTTTTTTGTAAATTAAATATTTTAAGCCTAATCCATCTTCGAAAGTATTTTAAAAATAGTTTTATAAAAGCCTGATTTTACAAAATCCTTTTTCTAGCCTAATGGGAATAATAGAGTTAATTAATTATATTCATTAGTTTTATTAATTATCTAATATATTTTCAAAACAATATTTCTATAAAATTCATCTTTACCTAAAGTATTTTCTAAATATCTATCTTAATTTAAAATCTTTTCTAAAAATATTTCAATAAAAAATCTTTTAATAGAAACCTAGTTATTTTCGGTTACCTTTACCTGCACCTATATAATACTTCCTAACCCTAACCTCCTAAATCTACCCCCTAAATAAAATCCTGATACCGCCTAACCCTCTAAAATCTTACGAACAACGTAACTCTCTCTCGCACTACATATACTCACCTACATTAATCACGCTTGCACAATCACCACCGCACCAAATCTCAAATCCTATACTGCTACTCCTATGATTCACTCCTAATTGCACAAATCATCAAACCCATTCACGCCTAATGTCACTTGTTACGCCTAATACTCCTGACCATACTCCTGCTACCCTCGCATATCATCAAGTGATCATAAACCATCACCATTAGACACTCGGGGTGTTAACGAGCCAAGCCTGCTCGTGAGCTATTTGAGCTCCGCTCGGTCGAAGCTCGGCTCGAGGGAATTCGAGTCGAGCTCGAGTTCGGCTCAGTATGCTAACGAGCCAAGCCTGAGCAAGCCTTGGCTCATTTCGAAAGCTCATGAACAGGCTCGAAAATTCTTTATATTAGAATTTTTATGTAAAATATTAAGTGTCCTACATCGGTTTATAGTGTAAACAATAGCCTTTTTTCTTCAAAAAACGTTACTACTGTAGTTATACTTATGGTTTGATCTTGTCCCACATTGGTTGCAAAACAAAAGTTTAAACCTATGATCTTTGGACGAAAAACAAAATGTAAACCTTTGTTTTATATACTGTTAAAAGCTAATTCATAAAGTCCCACATTGGTGGAGAACGAAACATAAAGTTTTTATTCTCTATGAAAACTACTCCAAATACCTAACTCAAGGTATATGGAGTGGCTCGAGCTCGAGTCGAACCGAGCTTGTGTTTGGTGATCTCGAGCTCAAGTTGAGCCTCGAGCCGAGATCGTATTCAAATTTCTCGAGCTCAAGCCGAGCCAAGATTTTCGAGCTCGCGATCATTATCTCAGCATAAAGAAAAAACCCTTGGCTGAGCTGCAAAAACAGCATTAAGATCCAGCTTTTAGCTGAAGATAGGGAAGATTACAACTATCAGTAAGTCGGGCTTTGCCCAATTTCGAGCCGAGCCGAGCCGAGCCTGCTCAGGTTCAATCTCGGTTCGGCTCGTTAACACCGTCATTCGACACCATTCATCTCCAACATCTACACTAAAAAATTTAGTCGTATCAAATACCCAACATCATCACCTTATTTCCTTCTTAGCTACACTATTTTCACAAAACCAAACAAATAAAAACACAAAAAGCTACAAGACATATTTTACAAGAAGACCAATCTCTTCCATGCTTGTTTCATTATTCGATCCAAGATCCGTGCAAAAAAATGACTAATTGTTCTTTTCTTTCTTCTTATTATTTTTCTTGAAGTTACTAACTTTCTATTCATGATGTAGATTGTTAACGTGATCTTGCGACTATAAATAGTTATGTATTACAACAAACTGCATGAAATATTTTATTTTCTTATTCTTTTCATGAATATAATTTTTTACACTTGATTGCAATATTTCTCACCTTGTATATTATTGTTAATCAAGACCTAAATAAATATTCAAACACTTAAATCAGATAATATGGACAACCTACTAACAAACCAATAATTTAATTGCTAACAACATACCACCCAAAAAGTAGTCTTTATGTTTTTAATGAATCGACCTAGACAATCTCTTTTTTAGGGTGTTGAAAATATTATTTGGTCGTTTAATTGTATAAAACTTGCCGTGAATCATATTAAGTAGACCAAATGTGATTCCTTATCATGTTCGTACCATCACCCCCGAACTCAATTTTTGGTTTATAATCATTATTGAAGTTATGAAGGGGAAATCTACATTGGATAACTCCCAAAGTTGTCCCTAAGATTCCCCAATATCCAATTACGTTTATGAGTCTTCCTTTAAAGACTTGGTGGCGAATATTGAAATTTTTTTTTAATAAAACTCTTCAATGAGGTAGTTAAATACGAGCTCACACCACGTAGGCGAATAAAAACACGCCTACAATTTGACAACTTCACTAGGGTGGATTTAAAATTAATTTTTCATGAGTGGGTGTAAATTGAAAAATACGATTCATTCTCTTTTTATGCTTTTGAATAACATACAGTTTTTCATATGCATGGCTATTATCCGGGCCACCATAAGGTATTTGTGCTCTCCTCATTAGCGCAAGTTCTATGTGTGAGGCCACCGCCGGGGGATTTGTGCTTTGTCCTTCCAAAAAGCTTCTAGAGCGATAATGTTGGATCTTAGCTATAAGAAAACCTACCCAACCATGGCATTGTTCTCTTGATCCTAACTTGAGACTGGAGTGCGTCTTACACGTGGCCACCTTTTTAAGTAAAGGTACGAAGCGTGGGATTAATCTCTTAGTCATGGACTAATTTCAACCTTAACCTAAATCTAACCATAGTATCAAAAATAGATGGGATATTATCTCAGATAACCCTGACTTATAGGCCTTTTTCCAATATAACCCTGACTTTGACAGGCCTGTCTTCGATAACTCTGAACTTGATTTTTGCCATTAAACTGGACGGAATTTGTCACGGCGTTAACTTGGTTTGACTTTTGCTAAATTCATTCTCACTTGTTCTTCATCTCTTCCCTCTCTTGTTCTTCATCCATATATAAGTAACTGAGTATCCAACAATATATAACAAACTAACTTTAAAAGTGCAAGATTAAAGCTTATTGTCTAATCAATCAAAACTATGTTCATTCTTCTGAATCAGCATATGGGTTCTTCAAAAAATTGAAAATTTGAACATCTGAACACAAAACATTATTACTAGGAAATTTGAAAACTACTCAAAAATCAATCATTCAAAGGAAAACCCAAGAGAAAATAGATCCAAATAGAACTCTACATTTAGGGGCACATAGATTCATTAATTTCAGTCAGTTAGCATTGCCAGCAGAAAATTTAAATTCATAGATTTGTAGAAAAAATTCAGAAATTTTACAGACAAACAGAAAAAACAAAAATCTAACAAAATCATAAAAAACAAACAATCAGATTATATCAATCTAATAAATCTAACAAAATTTAAGATTTCAATAGCATAATGTCAATAATGTGAAAAGAAATAAGAACCCATATCAGAAAAAAAGCCCCAAAATCTGAGATTCAACGAAAGAGAAAGTACCTGACAACAACAATCTTTGCACAAATTATCCGTTTTCTTAGAGCAATAATGCCCTCCTTGTTCAGCCATCACCAAAAATTTCTCTGCTAAATCTTGCGCAGTATTCAATTTCGTCGACATCACAAAAGAGTTGTAGATTTTTCCAATTAATCTCAACCCACAAAAAATTATCAAATTTCAAAAGAAACCCAGAAATCTCTCAATCTCTCTTACAAAAATTCACCAATTTTTCACACTATTTCTACAGGATTGAGAGTTTAATTAGCCAAACCCTAAAAATAAAAAGGGGCCAAAACTTCAAGCGACAAAAAAAAAAATCTCCGGAGTTTTTAAAGTGGGAAAAAAATCTGCTCTATTGAGAAGAAATAATGATGGGATGAAGAACAAGAGAGAGAAGAGATGAACAACAAGAGAGAGAAAAGAAGATGAATTTAGCAAAAGTTCACCAATTTTTCACACTATTTCTACAGGATTGAGAGTTTAATTAGCCAAACCCAAAAAAAAAAAAATCCTTAAGGGGGAAAATAGGGGGGTTTTAATTTCCCCAAGCTAAAAAAGAAGAAAAAATCTCGAGTTTTTAAAGTGGGAAAAAAAATCTGCTCTATTGAGAAGAAATAATGATGGGATGAAGAACAAGAGAGAGAAGAGATGAACAACAAGAGAGAGAAAAGAAGATGAATTTAGCAAAAGTGAAACCAAGTTAACGCCGTGAAAAATTATGTCCAGTTTAATGACAAAAATCAAGTCCAGGGTTATCGGAGACAGGCCTGCCAAAGTCAGGGTTATATTGGAAAAAGGCCTATAAGTCAGGGTTATCTGAGATAATATCCCAAAATAGATATAGACTTCAAGTTGGAACTGCATACTATTCTTGCATCTATGACATTATTGATTGCTTGTTTGCTGTGTTCAACATGTTTTTTCCCTCGAATTAGACTAGAATCATCGAAAAACGACCAACACATCGTCGAAACAAAAACCGCATCTCACGCAAGTAACTTGCGTCTCGATGCAAATGCTTGTGTGGCACGCAAGCAACGTGCATCAAACACAATAGCTTGTGTGGCACGCAAGTTTGTTGCGTGTGGCACAAGATGTCCAGCTTTGCCGCGGTTCAGTTTTGTCGGTTTATTTGTCAGATTTCGATCAATCTTCGTATAGTCGTTCATGATCACTTTTGGGTCATCTTTTTCAAATAAAACTCACCTAATTCAAATATAAAAATCGATCTTTTCATACATATTATTTAAGGTTGAGTCTATCCTAACAAGTACATCTTGATAAGGGATCATGATAGAGTTCGAGTCATCATACATGTCATCCCATCTCTTATCACCTATCTTTTTTCGAAAATTCATCCTTTATCCTTTATTCTTAATCCTATCTTTCCATGTATATCATCTCATCTTTTCATGTACATCATTTAGGATTCCTTTTAGTGTCCATCTTGTTATAACAGTCTCATCCATTTAGGAATTCTAACTCCATTAGAAGTCCGTCTAATCCAAATGTCTAGGTTCATCTAATTTCACTTCATCTAGAATTCTTAAGCTTGTGTAACCCCATTCATGTTAGGAGTCCTAACCCCATCTAAGTTCATCCATCTAAGGAGTCTAAGGTCATTAAAGTTATTATCATGTTAGTAGTCTACTACCATTAGATTCCATCCATTTTAGAAATCTAGGTCCACTAGAAGTCTAGCATCCTTAAAAGTCCGTTAAGCCTAGACTTCTAAAGTCATTAGAAGTGTATCAAGTCTAGGATTATAAAGCCCACAGAATTCCGTGTCCTATAGAATTACATTCATACTAGAATCCCTTTCGTATTGCATAGTCCATCGTTCATACACTTTATGCATAACTAGAGTTCATAAGCAATTAGGAGTATTATTGCATACAAACTCTCCATTTCGTAGCATTGTGCATTTAATAGTCCCAAACAACAAGCGATATAATTCCCTCTTTGGGATATGTAGGAAGCCTTTATAGGTTCGAGCGCTTCGATCGAGTCATGCGTACATGCATCAGGTCTAAGTGCATAAAAAACAATTCATGCATCCTAGGGGTAGTTTAGTCATTTGTTGCATCCAAAAAAATTTATTCATTTAAGATATATATGCTAATTTGTTCTTAGAAGCTCGACCTTTTAAATAGAAATTCTTTTTAAATGTACATTCCTTCTTTTTCATTTCTCTCTCTCCATCATCACTCAATTTCTAATGTCCCACATGATGATCTACTGTAGAGAATACACAAAAGGTCAAGCACCCTTCAAGAATAAATTGAAGAAATTAAGAACATGCTAGTAGATCTTATAGCTCGCGGGAATAGGCTTCAGAAAAATCAGCACATTCTTCAAGAGAACCACTGTCAAAATATTAAAGCATTATAACATTTCGATGCAATGGTAGCTGACCAACAAGGGATTAATGAACTTCACGACATCATACCACATAGCTCACTTCTAAGACCTTCAATCAAGTCCGACTTCAAAAAGCAATCTCATTTACAAGAAAGTATGCTTCTTTCCTGCAGAGGAAAAAGGGTTATTAATAATTCACCCAACTTTCAAACACCCAATTAAGCAAGGAAAGCTGTTACTCTAGCCAGAATACTTTCTAAGCACCTTCATGTCGTTGTCTCACATGGACCTACATTTAATACCATCAAGCCTCAAAAGAAGCCGGAAAAAAAAGTATACATCGCTAGAGATGAGGCGCAATTTTGATCGCCTTCACTCCAGAGCCGCGATTTTTCCTATAGGGCCTACACCAGAACCACATCTTAAAAAGAAGTCCAAAAAGTAGAATCCAAATTCATACTGCAAGTTGTGGTACCCGATTTTTTACTGTCTTAATTAACGGTCTGAATCCCACAAAAGTCTCTCATTGGATTATGATTTTTATTGAAAACTTGAAGTCGCCACCCAATTAATATCTGAATAGGGACAAATTTATTTAATAAATCGTTTTAAAATAAATTTAACGAAATATGATTTAAACAATGATGACTTCATATGGATAAGACTTTTAAAAAATTAGTCTTTCATACCATGAGATAGGGTTCGGGGTTTAGGTTAAGAGGTGCTCTGGAACTCATCTCGTGTACCGTTTTACAGAACGGGCTCTTACTAAATGCGTTATTTTCCATTTTAAAGTATTCATGGCTATTCTAAAGAAAGAAACTCACATAATTTGCACATAATTAAACACATCAATTATTTTTATTTATTTAAGAGGGATAACATATCACTTTATTTGTACATGGTTGGTTTGAGCGCTGAAGTTGCGTAACGTACCAATCATTGCGGGATTGGAATCCACTCATGGATCAAAACTATCGCAGTTCGATCTTATGTCTTACCCTAAATGGCCAATTCCATTGGGAATGAAAAGGAAAGAAAGGAAAATAGATTATGAATAACTCACCTTTAGAATTAGACAAATCTATTAGAAATGAAGTAATCACTCTAGTTAGTGATTGAAATAAGATTAAAATAATCACCCTAATTAGGGATTTAAATAAAAAGGTCAAAATAATCACCCTAAGTAGTGATTAAAATAAGGGTTAAGATAATCATTCTAATTAGTGACTAAAATGAAGGTTTATAATCACCTTAATTAGTGATTAAAAAGGAAGGTCAAAATAATCACCTTAATTAGTGATTAGAAAGGAAGGTTAAGATAATCACCATAATTAGAGATTAAGCATGAAGGTTAAGATAATCACCTTAATTAGTGATTAAACTTAGGATTAAGATAATCACCATAATTACTGACTAAAATGATGGTTTATAATCACCTTAATTAGTGATTAAAAAGGAAGGTCAGATAATCACCTTAATTAGTGATTCAAAGTGAAGAAAAAATAATCACCTCAATTAGTGATTAAATAGGAGGTTAAGGTAATCACCCTAATTAGCGTATAGCCAATGTTTAAGATAATCGTTGTAATTAGCGATTAAATAGGATGAAAGTAATCACCTTAATTACTGATCAAATTTGAGGATTGAAATAATCACTTTAAATTAGTGATTAAATTTAGCATTTTTCAAGAGGTCTTAGAAAAGGAGATACGCTTCCTAAATGAAGGCTTTTGGATGGATGAGAAATAATCTTATTTGAAGATTATTAAGCCATTTTGAGAAAAGTGATCAATTTGAGATGGAGTTTGGAGATTATGTTTGGCTTAACGGAATTTGGCCATTTAAAAAGAGACACGTGAGACGGCCTAAAATCAATTTGGAGATGGTAATTACTTATCTAATTATGTCAAAGTATATAATGGATCCATTTGAAGATTATGGAGAACAATTTTAAAATGTAAGCTGGATCATCATACAATTTAACTTAGTTAAATGTGCAATTTTTCTTCTTAATTGAGATTGAGTCCTTTATTTCATATTATATTGGGCCCAACATGCAATATTTATAACATTGGTTGCTCATTTTATTCAAAAAGAATTGTTGAATTATTCATGAAAATCATGCATGAACATCTCCATATTTTTTAATTAATTGAGTGATGTAATATATAACTATTTACAAAGAAACTATTATCACAATAATAATGTACAAATTATGTGGTATATACAAGTCTTCAACCTTGATCTTCACCATGATACTCATTGATCTTCATCTTCTTGAATGGGCTTTGAAATTCATGTTTATTTGAATACTTGTGAAAATTAAAGATTAATTAGCCTCTTTAATTTGATTTTTTATGATAATTTTTATCGATTTTTATTTACATAATAAAAATGAGTCATTTTAATAGGAACTTAAATTTTAATGACTTTTAATTATCTTTTGTGTATGAAAAGAATTTTTTTTAATGAAAATTGAGTTAATCACTTTATTTCAACTTTCAAGATTACACTTTTTTTCTTTTTACCGAATTTCGAAATTCATAACTTTCTATACAAAACTTGAAATTACATATGTGATATGCCTATGGATAAGTCTCTGAGTTTTTTATTTTGTGTCAAAATTTCACATACTTTTATTGATATCTCGAATTATAGTGAAATCTATTCTAAAACTGGTTAAAACATGACGTTTATCCAACATGTTCTTTGATTCCCAACTTAATGAACTAAGTTTGATGTGAATTTTGGTATGAGTATTCTAGATACATTGAAGAACTATACTGGAAATTTTCACATGAATTAGATATATTTAAGACCCTTTTTTATTTATTTCTTTAACTGAATAAGAAATCAGTGTTCTGGAATTTGGTGACTTTCATGAACGTTTTTTTGTAAAAATAAGATAAAATTATACAAAATTAATATGAACACTATTGTTATGTGGTAGGAAAGCTATTGGTGTCCACTTCAATGTTTCTTTTTTTAGTTTTAGCTAAATAAGTTTAGTTTGAACTTTATTGAAAAAACAAGCTTATATGGTACTGGACAAAATCAGTTTTTCACAATCATTTTGTATGGATGTTTATTAATTGTACAAAATTCCTTTTATAGAAATTCCAAAGCCCAGTTGCTGCATACATCTTGAACTTCATAATAAGAATACTACATCCTATAAACTATCTGCATAGTGCAGACGAAAAATAAAATTAAGTACGAAATTAAAACTGACTATAATTACAACATCACATATTTTTATGAAGATATTTAAGCACAATATTACATAAAATTTTATATGAAAAAAATGTTTTTTGGTGATTAACAACAACTTAGTTAAGAAAAATTACACAAACACATATTTCCTTAGAGTCTCGCCATTAGAGTTGACTATTCCAGGTGAGATGATTTAAGGTTGGGAACCCATTGGAACTTCCACGTAACCAAGTCACTCCAAAAATTAAAAATTTGATAAGAGAAAACAAAGAGAAAGTTAGTATGTGATTAAGAAGATAATCCTTGCTAACTCAATGATGCACTTCCATTGCAAAGGCTTCTACTTTGTTTATTTTTCTTAATTTCTAAGGGAGTTTCTAAATTCACTTAATTACTAACTAAAATCCTTTTTTGTGTCTCTCTTGAATGAGGTTTTTTAGTGGGAGGAAGTATGGAGAATGAAGTGTTTTGTGTCGAATTCAAGTTGTGTTTTGAAATTAAAATAAAGGGAGATATTTATAGGAAAAATGAAGTGGGGAATTAGGGTTTGAAAGAGGCAGAGAATTAGAATTTTCACCCAAAAAAATCTGATTTTTACCATCTTACATCATCCCACTTACATCATCAATCTTCCTACATCATCAAATTTATTGAAAATCCAAATATTCTTATTTTCTTTAGATTTGATTTTTATTTTTACACTAATGAAGCAAAATCAGATATTCAGTCAATACTCTCTTCCTAAATACAACCTAAAACGTGAAAATGCATCGAAAAACGTGAAAGGAAAGCTGATTGGGCATGTACGAGGAGCGCACAGGATTGCACGGGACGCACGCATGGTGCGCTGGACGCACGACCTGTGCGTCCCACGCATCACCTGTGTATCCCACGCACGGGAGTGCGTTGAGCGCACGATCTGTTTTGGCCGAAAAGAATCGGATCTTTAGCTTTTACACATATTAGATTTAATTCTTATTCCTTTTCCTTATTTTTATTCCTTAACCAATGGATAAAAGGATGTGATTGGTGGTTAAAGAATATATTCTTATTCTTTATCTTAAGGCAACCGAAAGTGATTGGTGGATAATAACTTGATCACCAAGAAAACTGATTCATAGCGGTTTTGAGAAGTGAATAATATTTCGGCATCTAAACGTGACTCGTTTTTTTTCGTTTTTTGAAAAAACTAATTAAAATCAATTAACAAAACCTCATCAAATTAGTAAAAACGAGCGCGATTGTAGAACAAATCATACTATCAAAATCGGTGGATCGCAGCTTATTAACTACAACTTTCGAAAAAATCGTATGATTAAAGCACAAAACGGAAACTCGTGCTCCGAGGCGGAACGTGCCTTTTGCGGGGTGCGCGCTCCACGATACATGACATCTTCGTTATTTTTATTTCTTTTCAATTTTTTATCCACAATAAGGGTTCAAAATTTGGTGTCAACAAAATGCCCCACATTGGTCGAATATTGGATGAAATGATGATCAATGTTTGAAAAGACAAAAGTTTTGACAGAAAATTTTCTTTTGAGATAACATATTCTCCATAGAAAATAGTTAGCAGTGGTAATCTTTTGAAACCATGATTCGCGACTTCAGATGACGTCTTAAGTAGAAAATCCCAATTAATTTTCTAGAAATGAAAACGCGACTTTATTGTCGTCTTTGATAGAAAATTCCAATTAATTTTATGAAATTAAAAATGCGACTTTATCATCGTCTTGAATAGAAATTCCCAATTAATTATCTGAACTTGAAAACGCGATTTATCATCGTCTTAAATAGAAAATCCCAATTAATTTTCTAAAATTTGAAAATGCAACTTTATAGTCGTCTTAGATAGAGAGTTCCAATTAATTTTCTAAAATTTAAAAATGCTACTTTATTGTCGTCTTAGATAGAAAATTCCAATTAAATTTCTAAAATTTGAAAATGCCACTTTATTGTCGTCTTAGATAGAAAATCTCAGTTAATCTTCTAAAATTGAAAATGCGACCTTATTGTCGTCTTAGATAGAAAATCCCAATTAATTTTCAAAATTTGAAAATGCGACTTTCTCATCTCAGATAATTTTGTCGTATGAATTAGTCTTTTGTTAACGCGAAAGACTCCGACAATTGACAAATTAACTTTAGTTTTTTATCACATTTCTTTATGGCCTTGATGACAAACAAATTGTCAAATCATCATCATTTTTATGACTCCATATGCCATCATGTCACCTTAAAATAAGGCATTGTCAGGTCATGTCACCTTAAAGAGTTGACCAAAGGTTATTACCCTCCAGACCAATTATGGTGGACCAACCATCATATGACAAAATTTTGATTTGTTTAAAAAAATGTTTGAGGAATTTTTTATGCATAATGCTTTACAGTTTTTGCAGAATGCATTGCGAAATAAGGAAAAATTTCTAAAACGATTTTGCAATATTTTGATTGGAAATGGTCCACCTTTACAGTTTTGTTATTTTTTCCTTTTTGTTTTTAATTTTGACTCTTTTGAATAATTTTACCGTCATTGGGGTTGATGAAAAATGTCTTTATTTTTTGCTCGTCATTATTCCATTCCTTGCTTTAATATTGAACAAAGATGGAAGATTTAGGAATTAGGTTATGTATCCGCATTGATGTCTATATTCAGCATTCCGAAATTGTTCCCATGATAACCGCACCTTTTTGCAATCACATTGTCTGAAATACAAGGGTTAGTACATTTGAGTCGAACCCAAAGGTCGCCTACATAACCCCATTGCTCCAAGTGCATTTTATGGGGAATCAAACTCATCGTAGTCCGTCATTCCGTAAGGAACTAAAGTTTTTTTATTTAATAAAAGCAAACTACACTCATATTGAGCTACATACGTACCCCAAGTGTTACATAGGTGGAGTGATCTCATAGTGCAAGTGTACGTGATAATGGGGATTCAAGTTGCACGCAGTTCTCTGATACTAATGAGCTGAAAGATTTTTCTCTTTTTTTTTTAATCTTTTTATTATGATGGGCTAGCCCCTTATAGGATGTTTGCTGAAGATACTCCCCTTCTGGCATTAGGTAGGAATGAAACAATTAAGCAGCTTTGCGGTAGACGAGAGCAATGTTGGTGATCTGCTTGATGCGATAGCTGAGAGCATGACATTGGTTTGTGTCGTGACCATACAACTCATGATAATGGCAGTACTTGTGGAGATTTGGTCCTACAAGACTTGCTCCTAGGCGTCGAGGAAGCGGGTGAATTTGACCTTGTTCAACCAACTTGCGGAAAATATCCACTTGGGATTGTGGTTGAGGGTGTAACGACACTTTCCTCGCGGGTACTACTTTGCGGGATGGATTAATGCTGCCTCGATCAATCAGGTTTTGAAATTTGTTGTAAAGGTCATAGCATCGGTCAGTATCATTGTAACACCACGAATTTTCGCTCATAATTTCTTCGACTTGTTTTCCCTTAATTAATATTTTCCGTTAAAATTATAATATTTTCCTTCTTAAAAATATTATATCTTATATTATTTTTGTTCTTCAACTTTTAAAATGTTATATTTATAAAATTTATTTGATTACAAATTAAATATTTTATAGTATTTAAATTTGCGCATTTCAGCTACGTTTATAATATTTTATCAATTTTTTTTTAGCGCGTTTGGACCGTTGTAGCGACTTTTTAGCCTTGAGGTTTAAGTTCCTAAGTTGCTGTCCAAAAATCAGATTTTATGAAGTGGGAAGAGTAGCCTTTGGTCTCCTTGTAACTTCCATGTAACACCCAAATTGAATCTCCCATAATTGCCTATTAATTCATTCTTTGTAACCCCCATTTCCCTCCTTATTATTAGCCACCTTTTGGGATGCATTTTCTTTCCTCCAAAAATGATGCTCTTTACTCTCTCTTGTTGCCGTGACATTTGAGGAAAGGAAGGCTAAAGTTTCCATCTTCTTCTTCTCTCTTTTGCATTACCCCTATTTTGTTTGCATCATATCTCCTTGGTTTCTTATCGGAATTGGACGTGTAAGTAGTCAAAATCCATCTACTCGGAAAGATCTTGCTTGTGGTGTAATTTGTTTTAAAATAAAGTGAAATACGTGACTGCAGTTTTCGTTTCAATTAGACGAGTCAACCAGTTTTTCCTGGAGTTTTCGGGAGCTATGTTATTCTCTTCTTTCTCTGCCATTCTAGTATTATTTTCCACCGAAAATCAAGGTAACTAATGGCGACCCTAGATTGATTAGAATTCGTATGGGGTTTATATTAGTTTTAGTACTTGATGTGTCTATTTTATATAGATTATCTAGCCCAATTCCCTTAGCTTTGAGTACCGATTTGAGCTCTTTTGAGCTCGTTTCTTGTGTGATTTGATATGTTTGGACTTGTTTCCGTGTGTTAGATGTTTTTGTGCAGATTAGGCACCTAGGGCCTTAATTTGAGTTGCGGAACGAAAGTCCAATGATCACATGTGCCCCATAGAAGATCCAAGAAGTTGCATAAGAGTTTTGAACGAAGAAAGCACGGAAAAAGCCAAGGAACTGCTCTCGCCCGGTAGACCGGGCGGTTTGGCCGGACCGGGCGAACCAAAAACTTCATCACATACCAAGGCATGTTCGCCCGGTTGACCGGGCGAGATATAGGCCAACAGTGCTTGCGCGCCCGACCGGGCGAAATGCTTGCTGAGCTCGTAAAAGTTTAACACCGTCGCCCGGTCAAACGGGCGGTTTTTCGGGAGCCTTCTTTTTGCCTTTTTTAGCCGGTTTTGTAATAATTATAAATAGGGTTTTAGTAAATTCGATTGGACCATCTTTTATTCTGCGTTTTTTTTAGGTTTTTTACAGTTAGTCTCTCTCTACTTTGGTATTAACTCTTTACTTTGAAGATTTTAAAGATCGTTGATTTTGGTTTTCATTGTTCTTCAATCATTCGGTATTCTTCTTTACTTTGTTTACTTTGATGAATTCTTATATTTGCATTATGTCTATTGTGTTTATTATTATCATGAGTGAGTAGTCTTTTTCTAGGGCTTAGAGAGGGAAGCCATGTTTATACCTATTTGATTGTGGTTTAAAGTTCTTCGATATTTGGATTGAATTAGAGTAATTCCTATTGATTTGTTATGCTTGTTTAATTCATGTAATTGCACAATATCATGAGTTATGTTTAGCTAGTAGGAGTTAGAATCGAAAGATCATACTCATTAGAGGCTTGTTACAATAGGTAGGTCTGATTATGTTGAGCGACCGTACTAGCATATGTTGATCTAAGAGTTGTTAAGACCCGACCGTAGGATTAACGAAATACTCTAATTATTCGAATCTCAATCCAAGTATTGTTGAATTATATTGTAGTGATTAAATTGGTATAAGCATGGTGGACCGATCGATTGCCCTGGGTTTTTAATTATTTGATAAACTTCCGTCCTTTTGTGTTCTAGTTTATTCTAGTTTAGTTATTAATTATTCAATCAAATTCCTCTTTTGAAGTAGTTAAATAATTGAGCACAAATCTATAGAACTCCTCTCTCGGTGGATCGACCCGTATTTACCAGTTTCTGCTAAACAGACACCGTGCACTTGCGGTATATATTTTAAACTCATCAGTACATAAGTTGGGTTAGTATTATCTTAGGAATTTGGGCGGGATTATATATATGTTGAGTTATATGATTATTGTAACTTGTAAACTTGAATTGTTGGATTATTTGGGTTATAGTATCATGATAGGTTGAGTATAATTAGTTTATCATGGTAAGGGTTAAGAATACATCTATGTTGTGGTATGTTATGCATGTTTTGGTGATCTTAATATTGTGTTTAATATTAGTAATCATGTTAGTATTGTTGTTAATATTGTCCTATTATCATGGCGTGAGTTTGTAACACATAATGCATTTTTTTTTCTTTTGTGGCTGTAAATGGATGAGTTTCGGGTTGCGTCGTGTCTCGCATTACGTTATTGGATGCATGTCTCTACTCACTGCCTTGTGGTGCTATTATCCACTGTTTTTTCCTACTGTCGTGCTATAGTAGCTGCTTGTTTGATTTCATGAAGTTTCTTGCTGTGCGTTGTTACATTACTGATCACATGATATATGGTTGTAGTGTTACTGCCATGTCTTTGATGGCTTGTGTGGTTCTGTTAATAGCAGATTAGTATGGTGGCTTGGTTGCTGACCTGAGAGCATTTGATGTTCTTATGCAAAGTTATATAACGTTGTTGCGTCTTATATATAGTTGTCGCACTCTTGTGGTCTTGTTTTACTTTTTGTTTTATTTTATTAAGTTAGTATTTTCGTTTGTTTTTTATATCTCACTATGTCAGACCTTGTTATTTAAGTTATGTTTTACTTTCATCATTTGTTTAATTTATTGGTTTTAGCATGTTGGTGAGCTTTTGTTATGGGTATATCTTTATGAATATCTATAGTATGAGTAACAGTTTAATATGTTCAGATTATTGGTATTTTTGGAGATAATGATATTAGTTGTTATTATAAATATTATTATTATTATTATTATTATTATTATTATTATTATTATTGTTATTATTATTATTCTTTTAAGAAGCTAGAGAGTTTTTGTGAATTCAAATTCTTGGGTTGCGGTCCTAGATTTCGGCTGATTTGGTGTAAGGCCTTAAGGGCATCAATGTAATTTGATGATTGAGTATTATTTTGTTATTACTATTTTGTTTGAGAGCAAGATATCCGGAGGGACGGAATCCCAAGGTGAAGAACATGCAAACCATAGGATGGAATCCTATGTATACCTTGGTTTCATTGTCGTCCGAGAGGTCGGTGGGGACGGAATCCTACACCGCATCGGGAGTATGGCTATTCTTAGACACAGGCAAGTAGGGAACGTAACCCATAGGCTGTCTGGGAGATTGCGATCTGACATTACCATAGGAAGTGGGTTGTTCACTAGCGTTCGCCTCTCTCTCTCTCAAACTAATTATATTATTTTATTATTTTAAACTATGATGGTTTATGTTGTTGATACTTGAGTTTATATATATAAGTTATTTATCCTTCTTGTTTATTTTGTTATCTTTACTCTATTTATATTAAGCATGTTGTATTATCTTTGTTTAAGTGTTTTATTTGATTATCTGAAGTTTACTATTGAGATGCTTCGTGTGACTTAATTATTAAGACTTTTATAACTCTTATATGGATCCTAATTGAGCTGGGAGAGCTGTTAGTTACTCCTCACTGATTGTGGATGTTTGTTGATATATTTTGCAGGTGATTATTTCGTGTTATGGGAAATGAGAAAAAGGTTATTTAGGATTTTTTTTTGAGACATCTCATTTTATATTTACTTTATATATTAGGTTTATGAGGTTGTTTTGCCTCTTTATGGTTATTTTGAGATAATGTATTTAGGATTTATTTTCTTTTGTTTATATTTAACCTTTGATTAGAGTGACATTTCCGTCAGGCGATATTTCCGCTATCGCCATTTCTTTAATAAAATGTTCTAGTTTGTTTATATTATGTTTATAAAAGGACGGAGTGTTACAATCGTGCTCAAATTGACGACAATAAGTGCAGTTTGCTCATGTCCTGTTCGGAAGAGATAAGCAAGTGCACATATGATAGGGCTTGGATTATACCTTGGCTCCGAAGACAATCACACACCACACTCAATGGTTCATTAATTTTAGCAAAAACCCTTGTATTTGCATTGGAAGTTTCAGGATTTTCCTGGGTCGCTTTTCTTCCCATTTCAGAGCATCAATATCGAAGCCATGCTGCTCCATGTGGCTGGGGCAGGTGTACTTGATGGTAAACATGTGGCAATAATAGAAATCGTTCAGATTCTGCAGTAATATAAGCATGAACTCTCGATCAATAATAGGGAAACGAAGCTGTTCACAGATGTGAGTGCATCTCGAATAAAAAGTGCGAGAAAGTTTCTACGGCGCTTGGACGTAAAGTAACCAGCTTCAACTTCTTGACATCAGTCTAGAATGACATTGGCCCTTTTTAGCTTGGACATAAGTCATGTTCAAGGGAGTGAAGTTCCTTTGTGGTCGTAACTGGAATGCGGAAGATGCACCAATGGCATGGATCGCATTAGTTGTTTTAGGAGCTGCTGAATCATTGTTTGGGGATCATTTCTTATTCCTAAACTTTGCATTATAAGAAGTGTCGCAAGTAGCCTCATCCTTTTTGATGCCTCCTCTTTTCACAGCATCCTCAACTAGTGCTCACGTAGCAATCAAAGCTTTGGAGGTCGGGAAATAGTGGTATGCCATATGCTTCTGATAGACAGGAAGAAGATTCTTCACCACCATTTGTAATAGCCCAAATCCTAAGCATCTTTCAATTAAAAAGTTAATTATACTTTATTAGTTAAATTGAGTTTAATAATACACTCTCTTTTGGAAACATTTTGAGGAATAATGAGTTGTACGTCTTCTCTCCCTTTTTTTTAACCTAAGGGCAAGAGGGTAATTTAAATTTTTACATCTGAAAATCAGATGTTGTTTAGAATAATACAATACTTAAGTGCTCTAATAAACTCAAACTATATTTGTCATAAAACTTCAAGGATTGAATTTATCACATAACTCAAATTAACATTTTTAGGTTTAAATTATTTAATTAGGGTTAGAGGGGGGATTAGGGGTTAATGACTAACGGTGCTAGACTTCCGTTAGTCATAAGGGTAGGTTGATGTATTTTTTAAAATGTCGTTGGTATATGGTGAATTTGAAAACTCGCAAGGTTATATGGTGGAAAAAAAAATTGTCAGGGGTATATGGTGAAAAAATTGTCATGAAAAGTTTGAGGATAGGGATTTCAAAAGTAAATTATTGTTTAGAGATGTTAGGTATAGGGATTCCGAAAATCATAATTGGAAGAAGAAGATGGAAACTCCCTACTCGAATTAAATCGAATAAGAACTCTGCCATCTGGTTCTTCAATTATTTGTTCAACCTTTGATTCCTTCAAAGATTTTGGAATTGGTGGGGTTTGAAGTTGCCATTCATCCGGAATGGTTACTTTATCCCAGGCAAGAGTTTCTGGAACGTGTGTAGTTGCTTGCCATGTTCAACTTTGAAAAGCAAAGTTTAACCAGGAGCAAAACGTATTCTACACCTTGGATTCATTTGAGTATTTAAAAGTTTTTAATAAACACGATAAATAATGGAAAAGTTTCTTGCACCTTCAAATTGGAGATTTTTCGAAAGACTAACATCGAGAGTTAAAGATTCAAGGATATAAGGATCCTTAAGGTCTTTACTCAAATTTAGAAAACAGTTGAAATAAATTGGACCTTGACAAATATTAGTATTTGCCAAAGCTAATAAAGAATCTTTGAAAGATCTAAGAGATTTATCCCTTAGAGCAAGCATAACTGGACAATCAAGACCTAATCTGACCATAGGCTTGACAGCTATTTGGACACAACTAAAGTGAATATATCTAAAACCTTGGCTTATATGTGTTTGAACAGACTCATTATCAAGTACTTGGATGGACATTTAATGTTGGTAGACACTAGTAGTGAATTCCTCTATGTGAATACCTTTACCAAAATTAAATTCCCAACTGCACTGTTTATCATAAATATCAGTTTTGGAAAGCATTGGCATTTCCCAAACAAATGGATCATCCTTTTGAGTAATCTGTTTCTTTTGAACTGAGTTCTTACTGTTATCAAAAACCTTTGAAAAAACCTTACTAAACTTACTCTTCACCATTTTCTACCGTTAAACACTATAACAACAGTAATATCTGAGGGACCAAGGGGACCACCACGCGGGGAGCACCAAACACGGCTGACCAAACCGCCTAACAGGCTGAACAAACCTCTGACCAAACCCAAATATAACCACTACTACATTGGCTTAGCAATAGCAAACGATAAATAGTAACCTTAGAGCAGTTTGAACAATGGCTCTGATACTAGGAAGGGACCCAGGACAGTTCAAAGCAGATTAGCTCTAAAAACTCAACCTTCAAATGGAGAATGCTAATTGAAAACTAAAACTAATATGGAAGGGACCCAGGACAGTTCAAAGCAGATTAGCTCTAAAGAACTGAACCTTCAAATGGAGAATGCTAATTGAAAACTAAAACTAATATGGAAATTTATACGTTGGAGTGAGAGCAGCAAGTACTTACAGAAGTAGAGGAAAGAATGATTGAAACTTTATAATTGTATTGATAACTTGGAAATTACAAAGTTTGTGTTTCGCTCAAACTCTCTCTATTTTGCTCTGTATTTTTCTTGCTCTAAATTCGCTCTGAGTTACATTGGATACAAATGAGTCTATTTATAGACCCAGGGAAAGGGGTATAATAATTTGATTACAATTATTGGAGTAGACAAAATAATTACACTTTGGAATCTAACTATTTTTCTTTGCAGACTTTGGACAGGTGGACAAAGTTTCTTCCGTAACTTTTGAAAGTGCGCCAACGAAAAGTACTGTTCATCGGTCACTTTTTACTGTTCACTATTCATCTTTTTTACTTTCTTAGAAATTTGATGCTGGAATCCTTATCTTTGTTGAAGATGAGTTCTGGACAGCTGGAACAAGCTTTGGATATATGTAAATTAAAATAGTGTCCCTTACTTTTGCCTAAGTGTAGAATATTTACACTTAGCGGGACCTTTTAGTTTCTTTCTTTTATTATAGTGCTATTCTATTTCTGCTGATTGCAAAATTTGAGTAAAATAAGATTTACCGTCATGGGACATGTAATTCCCTTGGTAAATACTGGACAGATATTGTGGTAAAGAGTTTGAATAGTTTATTCCTGTGAGAAAGTAGTTATGGAGATTAGTAGGAAAAGCAACAGTAGTATTGCCATAATGGATGATAGTAATATAATTTTTGTGTTTGACTAGATGTATGATATTTTGAAAAATGGAGAGGAAACCATGAGCTCTAGCTTGAGAGGGATTAAGGAGAAGAGGATTGTTTTTTGGAGTACGATATCGTGGAATGTTAATGATGATTTGGTAATGGGCTGGTTTAATTTTGCCATTTTTCATTTCGATGTTGGCACAAATAATTTCTTCATAGATCCATTCGAGACTTCTAATGGAATATAATGTGGAAAAATGTATCGCTGGAATTTCGAAAATTCTTGGAAAAATTCTATTTGAGGGTTTGGAATGTCGTAGAACTTTCGAACCAACCCATATCTCCATGTAAGGAAATATGGATCATTCTTTTGGAGATCATTAGAATAAAGGAAAAATCCATTATCAAATATTCCGGATTGTCCCCATAACCGCCAAAGATAACGACGGAAAATAGCATGTTTCTTTAAGAATTCTGCAAATCACTGGTTGAATCTAGCTAATTTTACTTTACTGAGAATAATCTGTTGAATGTCTTCTGGAAGTTGGTCGATGTGGTAAATAAGTTGGAAGGAAAAAGTTTTGGGAATTGTGGAGTAGTTTATGGAATGGAGATGGTGAGTTTTTCTGTGGTGTTGAGATTTTTGTTTTAGGGTAGAAGGAAAATTGTGGAGAAAATGAGGAAATCTTTGAGGGTGGTATTTTGGAAGTTGTTTCCAAAAATTGAAAATCTTTGAGCGTCTCATTCTTGATGTCCCTGCAAAAATTCACGGGTTAGGAAATCAGGGAGAGAATTGTTTTCTCCTCATATAAATTCAATGTCAAAATCAAAGGCAGACAAAATGGCTTGCCATCTTGCCAAATTTTGTTTGGAAACAATATTTTGAACGTCCTTTTGAAAAATTTCTTTGGCAGACTTACAATCTACCCTTAAAAGAAATTTTTTGTAATAAAGATCATCTTGGAATTTTGAAATACAAAGGACAATGGATAAAACTTATTTTCTAACAGTAGAATATCCTTTTTGAACACCTAACCATAAACCAGAATGGAAACGAACTACTTGCTCTACTTTGGCTTCGAATCTTTGTTTGAGAATACCTCCATAACCAATATCAGAGGAATCAGTTTCCACAATCATAAAAGCATTTGGATTTGGCAATCCTAAACACAGAAGTGTTTTGACTCTAGACTTGAGCATGCGAACAATCTTAGTATGCTCTTCTGTCCATGGACATGGTTTATTTTGTAATCGTTTATATAAAGGAGCACAAAATTGACGTAAATTTGGAAAGAAATCAGAGATATAATTTAAACATCCAAGAAATCTTTGTAATTGAGTTTTGTCCTTAATTTCATCTGGAAATTTATCAGCAAACTCAATTGCTCTAGCAATTGGTTTTATAGTTCCCTGATAAATATCATGACCAAGAAATCTAATTTTTGTTTGGAAAAGTTTTATCTTTGGAGCAGAGACCACTAAACCATTTTTCTTAATAATTTGGAGAAATATTTGCAAATATTTAAAATGCTGATCAATAGAATTGGAAAAAACAAGAACATCATCAATATAAACTATGGTAAATATAGTATATGGATTAAAGATATCATTCATAATATTTTGAAATTCTGATAGAGCAGTTTTTAAACCAAAGGGCATTACATTCCATTCATAATGACCAAATGGAACTGTAAAAGCCGTTTTATAACGATCATTTTCAGCAATTTGGATTTGCCAAAATCCACTTTTCATATCAAATTTGGAAAATATTTTCGCATTATAGAGCCTATTAAGAAGATCCTTTTTATTGGGAATCGAATATCGAATCCACTGGAGGACCTTATTAAGAGGTCTATAATTAATAACTAGTCTTATAACATCTCTTTCTTTTTCTGCCTGGTTCGTGACATAGAAAGCGGCACAAGACCAGGGAGATCTGGATGGCCGAATTAATTTTTTATCAAGAAGTACTTGAATTTCTTTTTTACAAGTTTCAAGTAATTCTTGTTTCATTTGAATGGGTCGAGCCTTAGTTGGAATTTGTTTTTCAAAAAAATCTTTCTCATAAGGAAGAGAAACTATATGTTTCTTTCTTTCCCAAAAAGCATTTGGAATGTCTGCACAAACTTCCTTTTGAAGTGTCTCTTGGAAATCCTTTATTTTTTGTTGACTACTAGGATTTTGCAATTGCTGCTCGATCCTTTGGAAAGAAATTTCTTCCTTTAAAAAGGAAATCTGTTTCTTTTTAGAACTAAGTTGTTTATAGACAGACGTAGTTTGGAGAAGATGGATATCTTTATTTTGTAATGAAGTAGAAAATTCGAAAGAAATTGTTTTACCAAGAATGGAAGTATGAATACCAAATTTATTTACTTAAAATGGATAAATTTGTGTTAGAAAAGGAGTGTCAAGGATAATATTATTATTACGGTTTTTTCACCATATACCCCTGGTAAATATTTTTTTTCACCGTATACCCTCGCAAGTTTCCAAATTCACCATATACCCTCCACTTTTCAAAAAATACATCAAACTACCCTTTTGACTAACGGTGTTAGACTTCCATTAGTCATTAACCCCTAATCCCCCCATACCCGTAATTAACTAACCTAAACCTAAGCCAAACCCTAACCCTAAACACTAACCCTAACCCTAACCCTAACCCCAACCACCCCCACCCCTTACCACCGCCCCCTTCCCCCTCTCGCCCCCACCACCCCAGCCAGCCCCCCTCCCCTACCCACCACCCCACCACCCCATTCCCCAGACCCCCTCCCCCCCCCCGCAACCCCGCTTCCCCCCCTCTCCCCACTCCTCGCCCCTCCCCCTCCCCCACTCCCCGCAACCCCGCCTCCCCCCTCCCCCTTCCCCGCGAATCGCACCCCGAAGCCTAAAAAAATTCGAAACCTTGTTGAATTCGAAACCAAAAACCGAACCGGATGATGCCGACTCGAAAACCGACCTGCATTCTCGAAAATTTGGGTTCGAAACCAAAAACTGGGTTCGAAATTCTCCTGAATGATTTGTCACACCAAAAACCGTCGTGGTCAAAGAGAGCCGGCCGAGTTCGAAACCCGCCCGATGATGCTTGGGGTCAGAACATCCGTCTGAATGAATTGGGGAAGTTCGAAATTCGAAGGGGAGGGGGTTACTGGGATCGCAGGGGAAGGGGAAGAGGAGGGGGCTGCGGGGAGGTGGGGGGCTGGGGGGAGGAGGGAAGGGGCTGCGGAGGGTGGGGGGGGGCCAGGGAGGAGGGAAGGGGGCCGCGGGGAAGGAGGAGTGGGGGGGTGCGGGGAGGGGGGAGGGAGGGAAAGGGGGTGGTGGGAAGGTGTTGGTGTGGTGGTGCAAAGGGGGGAAGGGAAAGGGTAAGGGGTGGGGAGGGGTGGTTAGAGTTAGGGTTAGTGTTAGGTATTACATTAGGGGTTAGGGTTAGGGTTAGGGGTAGATTTAGGTTAGTTAATTAGGGTTAGAGGGGGTTTAGGGGTTAATAACTAACGGAGTTTAACGCCGTTAGTCATTAAGGGTAAGTGAATGTATTTTTTCAAAAGTGGGGGGTATATGGTGAATTTCAAAAGTCGAAAGGGTATATGGTGCAAAAAAAAATTTGTCAGGGGTATATGGTGAAAAAATCGTTATTATTAATATCCTTAACAAGAGTAAACTGAGTTTTGAAACTATAATCATTATTGCAAACATAAGCTTTGGAAAGTTTATATTTAATTTGGAGTTTTTGCCCATTAGCACAGCACTGGACAAATGTTCAGTGGTTTTCTCATAGTACTTTGAAGGAATTAGTCCTTCTTTAATACAATTGAGATCAGCACCACTATCAAATAATGCAACATTAGTAATTTGGAAATTATGATCAATAATTAAAGTAATTGGACAATACCATCTCTGGTAATTAATCCTTTGAATTGTTTGAGAAAATTTTGTATTGTTGGTTAGTTTTTCAGAAACTGGGATAGACATTTTTGAAATAGAAGGTTCTGAAGTCTCTGTTGTTTGAGAATGAGATTCTAAATCTTTATTTGGAAAATTTAAATCATTTTGTTCAAGATCTTTAATTTGAGATTTCATTTGATTTATCTCACTTTTAATATCCTAAATCTTTACTAAAGAAGTAAATGTCTTGGTTTTGGGTTTTGGAAGCTCATCACCTGAAGAAAAGATTTTCGCAATTGCCCAAGCCTTTGCTTCTTTGTCCTTTTCTAGACATGTGATGTTTTTATCTAATTTTTCAGAAATTCTTTTCAATAATGCTTTATTACTATTTCCAATTCCTTTTGAAACTGAAAAAACATTTGGAACATGAATAAGTGGTCTGGAAATCTCATTTGGAAAAGTTGGACTACGTTGTTTAAGAGAAATTCCATTTAATTTATTTGACAAATCATCAAATTCTTTTGAAGATTGAGGGTCGAAGTTTTTGAAGATAAGGAATCAATTTGAGTTGATAGTTGATCAACTTGCACTAGTGGAAAAAATGCAAGGGCCGCGGTTTATCGAAAACCACAACCCTTAATGTGAAGGGTCATGTTAGCCCTAAAACCGCAGACCCTTAAGCGCCTAAATATGCACCCCTTCAATCTATCCAACCACACACTCGCTACATTTCTCACCCCTCTCTCTCACTCTCTCACCACTCTCTCACTCCTGCGAAAATAAGTTTTCCCTAAGGAAGCTCAACCGGCGATACACACCATCTCCTCAAACTCCGCGACGCCACTGTCTCCTCAAACTCCGCGACGCTCACTCTCCCTCAACCCCCCGCGAGCCCCGCGAAATTCTCAACTTCCGCGACGCTGCGAAATATCCAGTGGGCTAGGGTTTCATTTTTTTGGATTTATCGTTTGCTGTAAGTCAAAACCTTCTTCTCCCTCTTTAGTTTGCTTCCTTCAAACCATAGCCCTAAATTTTTGATTGATTATGTTCAAAAACTTGAACCCTATAATTCGAATTAGGGATTTTCGATTTTGCCTCTTTTTGCTCGAAATTCTTGATTTTCGAGGTTATGTTTGATTGTTTGGTTTACTTAATTCTTTCGGTTTATTTTTTATTACGCTCTGTAACGAATTTACGAATCACGTTTATTGATTGGATTCAGTTCCTGTGTTTTGTTTGCTCCCCCATTTCATTTTATGATCTAACGTTCTGAACCCAGTTAAGAGTTAATTAACCCACCCCCCTCTCTCTCATTATCCCTAAAATTTTTAAAAATCAAAGAATAATTTGTGATTGAGGTGATTTTTTGGGTGTACTGTATGTTTTTTCGTTGAGGATAGAGGTGTAATTCTTCTTATTATTTTTCTTTTTCTAGTTAATTGTCGGATTTCACGCTACATAATGGTAATTGATTGATTTTTTTCCCCTGGGTATGCCGACATTCTTAAGTTATTGATTGAAATTTGTTGGTAATTAATTATTGTTGAGCTATACAAGGGAAATTAGAAAGAAAAAAGGAAGAAATATAGGTAAAACAGTGGGTTTGTGGTTGAGCTGTCATATTTTCTGATACTGATTTCCTTGTTTTGATGTTTTAAGGAACTAATTATTTCACTTTAGAAAGCTGAACTAAAATTGGAGATATAAAGTTGTAGATTAGGTGTCTTTTGCTTAATGGTAGATGCCATTGTGAATTAGAAAATGGGAATTAGAAAATGCCCTTGTAGCTATACTAAGTGCTATCATTTTCAGGTAGGAATCGGTTGTTGTTGGACCCAAAAATGGCATTTTGAGCTCTTCATTTTTTTTAAATAGGTCAGCAGTTCACATGGCTCCAATTTTTAAGCTGTAGTCTCAGTCAGCTTTGATTCTTCCCTCGCTTTGTTTGTGGATTTCATGAATCTGGTTGGATGTAGTCTCTATTCACTGGTCAGCTCGAATTCCTTTGAGTCTTTCCCTTCCCTGCTTATGTATCTTGTTTTAAACATCTGATTCTCATGGTTCTAAATAATCATTGGCATTGGTTCAGCTGAAGTAAGTTTATCCTTCACCTATTTCTTAGTTTCTGGATCTCGTGTTTTCAAAGACCATATCGGCCCTTGTGTTGCTGCAATTGACAATAATTATTTAACAATACAAGCTGAATGTTTGAGAGTGGATTCAAATAAGATTAGATGTGTAGACACCAAATTTTGACCCATTTTTTCTGGATAAATAAGGATTTTAAAAAGAAATAAAAATAACGAAAACCGTCATGCATCGTGAACGCGCGCCCGTAAAATTCATGTTTCGTCCCCGAGCGCGACTTTCATCCCGTCGTACGGTTTTCCATTTTTCCGTATTGGTCGTGCGGTTTCGGCTTAGAAACATAATTTCCGTGAGTCGTAGTCAATAACTACAACCACCATTTTAATAAAACGATTCGTAGTATAATCATGCTCGTCTTTATTAATTTGACGAGTTTTCGTTAATTGTTTTAAGTAAGTCTTTCGAAAAATACGGAAAACGGGTCGCGATTAGGCGTCGGGATTTTAGTCGTATCCCAAAACCGGTAATAATCAATTTTCTTGATGGTCAAGTCATTGTTCATTGGATGAAGAATAAGAATATATTCTTTATCCATTAATCACATCCTTTATCCATTAGTTAGAGAATAAGAATCATGAAAAGATGTGAGAATAAGAATCAAATCCCATGTGTAAGAGGGGAGGATCCGGATTATTTCCGGAAGAAACGAGTGTGCGCCTAGCGCACAAGCATTCTCTGCGCCAGACGCAGAGCCTTGCGCCTAGCGCACGGCACTGTGCCTAGCGCAGGCTCCTGCGTTTGGCGCAGTTGTCCTAATCGCCTTTGTTTGCACGTTTTTCGATGTATTTTTTTTACGTATTTGGATGTTTAGGGAAGAATATTTTCTGAAAATCTGATTTTGCTTCATTTATGAGAAAATCCAAAAAATAATAAGAATATTTGTGTTTCCAAAGAGATTTGATGATGTCATTAGGGTGAGGTCATTAGAGTGATGTCATTAGGGTAATTAAGGATGAAGAAAATACCTCTTTGAAGCCCTAGTTCACCTCCCTCATTTCTCTATAAATACCCTCTTTTTTCCACTTCAAAACCAAGTTGAAAGGAATTCAACTTAATTTCTCTACTCCTTTCCTTTAAAAAAATCACACTTAAGAAAAGAAAGTAAAAGTTAGTAAGATAATTAGTAAGAAAAGAAGTTCATCAAAAGAAGGAAAAAACACAAAAAAAGAGGTTTAAGTTGGTAATTAAGAGGATTTAGAAACTCACTTACAAATTAAGAAAATCACAAAAAAGGTAGAAAATTTTGCAAAAAGGAAGTGCATCATTGAGCTAGCAAGGTAAAGTTGAAACTCTTGTTATTTTGATTATCTTCTCAATCATCTACTAACTTTCTCCTTGTTTCTTCTTATCATTTTAATCTTTGGAGTGATTTGGGTATGTGGAAGTCTTAATAGGTTCCCAACCTTAAATCACCCCACCTAGAATAGTCACCTATAATGGGGTGACTCTTAGGAAACAATGTGATTATGTGATTTTCCTTAATCAAGTTGTTAAAATGTTTTCAGAAAAAAAATATAAGACAAGTTGTGCATAAACATCTCCATAAAAAAAATGTGATGCTATAATTATAATCAGTTTTAATTTCGTACTACATTTCATTTTTCGTCTGTATTATCAGAACAGTTTGTAGGATTTAATATTTTTCCAATGAAGTGCAAGATGTTTCCAGCAACTGGGCTTTAGAATTTCAAAAAAACGAATTTTGTGTAAATAATTAAACATCATACAACTTGGTTGTGCAAAACTGATTTTGTCCAAAGATCACCTAAGTTTGTTCTGTCAATAAAGTTTAAAATAAAATCATTTAGATAAAACTAAAAACATCAAGTTTGAAGAAAACATCAGTAGCTTTTCAAAAGTATAAAAATCATGTTCATATGAATTTTATACAATTTTACATCATTTTTACAAAACCGTTCATGTAAATCACTTAATTCCAGAAAACTTATTGTCTTTTCAGTTAAGAAAATAAATAAAAAATGGTCTTAAAAGTGTCCAATTTAAGTGAAACTTTCCAGTCTAGTTTTTCAAAGTGTCTAGAATGTTTATACCAAAATTTACTTCAAAATAAGTTCAATAAGTTGGATCTCAAAGAACAACTTCAATAAAAGTCCTGTTTTGACCAGTTTTGGCATAAAATTCACCATAATTTAAGTTATCATTAAAAGCTTGTGATATTTTGACACAACATAAAGAACTTACTTACCTATCCATATATGTATCACATGCTTAATTTAACGCTTTATACAGAAAGTTATGATTTTTATAATTCAGTGCAAGAACAAAAGTACAATCTGGAAAATGAAATAAAGTGATTAACTCAACTTTCCTAAAAAAAATTTGTTTTCTTGATACGAAAATGTTAATTAAAAATCATGAAATTTTAAGTTTCTCTTAAAATGACTTATTTCATCATGTTAATAAAAATCAATAAAAATTGTCATAAAAATCAAAATCAAAGAAGTCAATTAATCTCTAATTTTTCACAAGTTTACAAATAAACATGAATTCCAAAGCCCATTCAAGGAGATGAAGATCAAGGAGCATCATGGTGAAGATCAAGATTGAAGATTTGTATAGATAATAGATTTGTACATTTTTGTTGTAATAATAATTTCTTTGTAAATAGTTATTACATCACTCAATAATAAAAAAAACATGGAGATTTTTATGCATAATTTTCATAAATAATTCCACAACTCTTTTTAATAAAATGAGCAACCAATGTTACAAATTTTGCATGTTGGGCCAATATGCCAATAAATAATTCATGATTTGTATAGATCATGTTGATTATATGTCGTTTAAATGGTAAAATGTTAAACATTTTAGGTTTATTTGTCGGATTTTGGGGGTGATTATATAGATTATAATCACGTATTTTATAATGAAACACTTTGGGCCGAGAAAAATGAACTACAAGATTGGGTTAAAACAAGGGCACATGAAATCGGGTTTGTGATGGTAATTTCGTCAAATCATAAACATGATCCTAGTGGTCGACCATATGTTTATATGAAATGTAACCGGGGTCAGCCATATCGGGGTGAAGGTAGGGATCTTAGCGTAGCAGAACGTGTAGCTACAAAGACAAAAGCATGTGGATGTAGAGCGGGAGTTAATAGAGTTTTTGGATTACCCCGATCGAACCGGATAGGTGATCAAAATAGACCTGTGGATTAGGGGCATGCACAATCATGAATTCATTCATTACCGTGAGGGCCACCGACCCATGAGCCGCCTTTTGTCCGGCGGCTAAGGTTTTCGCTCACGATATGATTAAGTCGCACGTTAGGCCCGCTAGTATCATGAAAGTTGTTAATGAAAAATTTCCCGATGATCATCCAAATACGAGACACTTGTACGACTCGAAAGAAAAGGATAGAAGGAAAGCAATGGATGACAGAGACGTGATGCAACACTTTCTTCACCTTGCTCGAGAGAGCCGCTACCTTCATTGGATTAGGCAAGACGAGGAGACAAATGCAATGATTGCGGCGTTCATGGTGCACCCTGGGCCGGCAAATATCCTCCGTACTTATCCGCATGTTGTTGGTATGGATGCAACATATAAAACCAACAAATATAACATGCCTTTTCTAGAACTCATTGGGATGACGCCTTGTAACAAGAATTTTATGGTTGGGTATGCTCGATGGCCAACAAAACAAACCGATAGTTACAATTGGGTGTCGGACAAGTTTAGGTTGCTTATCGGAGTGAATGTTGTCCCCGTTACACTCATAACTCGACCGTGATTTGGGTCTTATGAAAGCGGTCCGAGAAGTATTTCCTAACTCTTCACATTTGCTATGTAGATGGCATATCAACAAAGATGTGCAAGGCTAGAGTGAATAACATCATGGGCAATACCGATGCGGGTCCGAGATTCGTGAGCCGAACTTGGTATCGAATAGTCAACTCGACCTCCGAGAGGGCTTAGGAGGCCGCGGTTGAGAATATGAGAGATGTTTACATAAGGTGGCCTAAAATCATCCAAGACGTGGAAACAACTTGGCTTGGTACAAAGAGAAGTTTGTGCGGGCATGGACGGACAATGTACTTCATCTTGGGAACACGTGCACTAGCCGAGCTGAAAGCGCACACTCGCACCGAAGTCTTGGGTTTTTAGTAGCACAACTACATTGGACACCATCTTTTCTATTGCTCACAAAGTGAGATAGAAAATCGGTGGAGAATGACTTGGAGGAAAGTCGGAGTCGACACGGGATCTTGTACAAGACTCGGCTTTGTATAAGTTAAATGGTCGAGTCTCGCATTACCGTTTAGAACACTTACCGCAGAGAAAAATCGTATGCGGGAGTTGGCCAATGAGGTCTATGAGCATCGCGGTTGCTCGTTGAGAACCACACATGCCATCCCCTGTGCATGCGCCATACGCAGACGATCGGAGGCGAAGGAGAGTCCGGACCGACAAACTTACATCCTTATTGGACTACTTTGATCCTTGGTGATGGTGTTAACAACCCCGATTTTGTATCCGAGGCAAAGACAGATTCTCGCATTTTAGAGTTGGTTGACTGTGTTCAAAGTAGTGATCCCGCCGTCTCATGGAGCGCTACCCGGTTTTTAGAGGAATATCTCGCGTAATCCCGGTGATTCAACCTTTTGAGCCCGACGTTGTCGAGAACCCCAAAGGGAGACCACGAAAGAATCACGCACCCTAGTACAAAACGAAACAAAGTGGTTTTGAGCACACATCCAAAGGGTCTTCAAAGAGAGGTAGCAGACCGGAGGTTCGCTTATGAGCATGTCAACTTCTACAGTAATATGTTTGTTAATTGTATGTATTGATTATTTATAACTTTGATAGATATGTACTGATAATTTTAATGGTGAATAATTTGATTGTTGTAGGTCGGCAAAGCGTGGACGAAAACGGTTCTAATGGATTTCCATTTTACCGCAGGAATCCTGCGCTTGTTAACCCATTCATTACTAGATGGACGAATGTCCAGGCAGACGGTAACTGTGGATTTCGAACTACTTGGAGTGAGGGGCCAGCATCGCAGGCTCATTGGATGCATGTTTCGCAAGACTTGTTTCCTATTGCCCAGATCTTCAATGCCGCAGTCATTTTGGTTGGACTGGGCCCGGGGGAACCCTTTATTCGTGTGTCACTGTTCTTCCTTGGCGTGCTTCTGAATACACAACCGGTCCAACTAACGAACTCGTGATAGCACATCTTGGCACCTTTGAGCATTATATTAGACTATAGTTACTTCCCGGATCACCCGTACCACCAATTCATAACTTATGGCATAACATGCATGAAGATAATGTTGATGGTTGGGATCGGTTGTATGCTGTGAGACGCGCTTTATGGGACTACTTACTCTCTACTTAGTATATATTATTTTGTTGGATCTATTCATTATAATGTTTTATGTATTCTATTTTGTAACTTTTAGTCAATATTTTGTAATGATTAGTATAATGATATGATATTAATATATAATGTTGGATCTATTCATTATAATGTTTTGTAGAAATTAGTATAATGATTCAAACTGAAATAATAAGTTGCATCATAAAACCAAAGTTTTAGTACATACCAAAATAATATCCGCATAAAACGTTAGTTCTAGTACATAACAATACAATACACGCGTAAATAGTACATCAACTGAAAACACCGATCTAAACTAGTACATCAAAACATATCACCATCACCAAAGATGATGATCGTGGTCCCGAGCCCGATCTAGCCGCAATGCAAGATCCCACCTCGAGCGAGGGCATCCATCATCTCATATGACGGCGTTGTCTGGGTCGCCGGGTCATTGTGTCGATCCTCCGTCAAAGCTCTCGTAGAGTCAAATTGCTCGGGCCATCCACCGCAAAAAGTAAGTTAGTTATGTTATGTATCAATAATTAACAACGAAATGCTAAACATAGAATAAAAATTGCATACGTAGTGGGTGTTTGAAGTGTTGGATCGGGACTAACCGCCATATCTACAAAGAATAAGCGTAGGGATGAAATACGTACAATACCAATCCACGTACTCTCGAACAATCTCCTGGACGACCAACACGTCTCAACTGTGAAACATTGAGACCCCCATAATATGGCGTGAAACGCTGCCATGATGATTATAATATCCCGAAACTTTAAACATGATTAATTAAGTAATTAAGAAGGCTAAAATTTTGATTAATGATAATTATAAGCTAAATAAACATGTTATGAATTTTGGGTTGTTAAAAAGAAACTAAAGTTAATGAGGTATAAAACTATTGTGAGTAGGAAGTGGACTAGCTAATTTATGAGTTATTGAAAGAGGAAAGAGTATGATTAACAACCATATGTGATAAGAATTAGCTAAAACAACAAAAAAAGAAATAAATAAAATTACAAAAGAAAGGAGGAAAACCCCCCTAAGTTTCCCACGGCAATTCACCCGACCACCCACCGCCCCTATTTTTCCCTCTTTCCTCTTTGTCCCCTACACTAGCTTTCCTATGAGAAGAACCACCACTCACCATCAACCCACCTCTATATTGTCTCCATAACTTCATCTATAAGTACCTAGTAAAACTAAGCATTTAGATCACAACAAAGAAAAAACCACAAAAAACCTCTTCTTCTCCTCTCGGTACACCACCACCACTATGCGCACCACCTCCGGTGCACCGCCTTCCTCCGAACACCAGAAACCCTCGTCGGTCCTTCACCGCAGCGCCACCAGCACCCCCTTTTTCCTTCGCACTCTCCCCTGCTTCGGCGTGCTTGCTGCTGCTCCTGCTTTCTTGCTGCTGCCGGAGCTCAGAGGACCGATGACTGACGTTGGTCTGCCGCTACCGTCTGCACCTCTCGCCGGAGCTCGCTGAGCACTCCTCCCCGTTGCTCGTTCATCCCTGCTCTTGAAGCAGAGGTAAAATCAACCTCTTAGTTCCCTCCTAAATTCTGAATGTTGAGATTTAAAAGCTAAGCCCAAGGTTACCATTGTTAGGTTAGTTAATTTGGGCCCAAATCAGTTTACTTAAACCAATTTAGTTTAATTGTTGCATGATTTTGGTTGGGCTCAAATCAGATTTATATAATGTTAGATTAAGCTACTTAATAAATTGTTAGGCTAAACTAAACTGATTTAGTGATTCCATTAAACCATGATAGTTTAATTAGTTCAATTAAACATAATTGTGGGCTTAAAATCTGATTTGGTTAAGTTAAGCTACTTAGTTATTTAGTTGCTTTGACATATTGGGCTTAAGTGGACTGATTTGTTAGTCGGATTTAGGTCCACTTAGTTTAGTTTAAACCTTTAACTAGTTTGGGCTAATATTATATTAAAGATTAATTTAAAATGTTATGTTAAACTAATTAACTACTAGTCCTTATAATCTGAATTTTGTAATTGAACATTAAGAAAACTCTAGTTTGTAAAAAATAACTATATTTAGTTCATAAGTTTATTGACAACTATTATAATCAGTTAGTAATAATGTTTTAGATAATTAGATTATTGATAATGATCAATCTAGTTTAGTAGTGGTCATGCCATAATTAGTATATGAACATAAACGAGTAATTGATGTCGATAATATAAACTCCACTCATTAGTCTAGATTTGTGAAACATATTAAAGGTTAGAATAATAATGTTGGTATAACATGAGTTATGTTAAAATACGTTCACTTAGCAACATGTATGTATAGTTTGTTTAGAGAATGGATTAGTGAGAATATGAAAAACTTATCTTCAAGTCATTAAGCATGGATTGTAAACCAATAACCTTTATTAGTGCCACTTAGATATGACTCTTAAGTTTAAAAGATGTTAATGGTAACCACTTGAATTATAATTCAAAATATGCCTAAGTATAACGTGCGAATTTAAAAAGGCCTTAAGAGTAATCACCTAAGAAATATTACGATCTAAAGAAAGAATAATCTTCGAAAAGCCAAAGACA
The DNA here is from genome assembly GCA_947648045.1 of Beta corolliflora. Lineage (NCBI taxonomy): Eukaryota > Viridiplantae > Streptophyta > Magnoliopsida > Caryophyllales > Amaranthaceae > Beta > Beta corolliflora. Next base: position 68,311 of record CANSZD010003724.1, on the reverse strand, counting down.
AATGCATTAATTTATTTAACTCTTGATTAGATTAAAAGGAAGGGAATATTACAAGCCTCCCTGATATCAAAGTTGGTAAGTAGATTTCACGTAACGTCTATCAGCAAGACCCGCACTCCCCTTCCAACTATGTTTTATGATGCTTATACGATGTTTAAGCGATGTTATTTATGGTGTGCGGTATATGAAATGTTTGCTATGTAAATAATGTTTATTAAATGATTTAATTCTATGAAGTACGACGATTTTGATGTTATGAAAATATGGTTATGATTACGTTTAATGATTATAATTACGTTCCATGATTATGATTACGATGATGTAATGTAATTATTGTTAAGTTATGATTAAGATACGTTTCATGATTATGATTACGATGATGTAATGTAATTATGGTTACGTTATGATTAAAATTACGTTTTATGATTACGATTACGATGATGTAATGTAATTATGATACGTAAAAGAAACGAATGGAACATGATAAAGTTAAGTGAAAGATTGGTTCTTGGCAAAGATATTTGGATACCGCAAGTGTCACATTTGTTGTGGCCACCCTATTGGTTAATGATTTGGGCACCGCAAGCTGCCACCTATGCTGCGACCGCCTTTCGTATGTTCCGGGGGAGACGCCTCCGGCTCATAATTTTGGTACCGCAAGTGTCACCTTTGTTGTGGTCACCCTATTGGTTAACGATTTGGGCACCGCAAGTGTCACCTATGTTGTGACCGACTTTCTGGATGAGATGTCCCTACTGTTATACTTGCCAAGCTACCAAAATGATTAAGTAAGATGAAAAGATAATGATGAAGCTTATGATATGTTTATGAAATGATTTGATATGTTTATAAAATGGTTTCACTATTTCTCTCCTCCCTGTTTGCTAACAAAATGATGTGAAATGCTTTTACGATGTTAGGGTAGAATGTTACCGAGCCTCGGCTCATGATGTTTTGTTTTATGTTTTAGGTATGGAAGAACAGCGCAGAACAGCCCAAGTTTCATACTCCTTACCGCACAAGACTCTAGAGTCTTCACAAAGTTTCAACACAAGACTTAAGTACCAAACTCTCAATAATCACACCCTTAATAAATTCTAGTAAGTTTAAATAGGTTCAACAAGTTTGAGAAAATAAGGTGAAAAGAAAAACCTCAATAGGCATAGCTGGTGAAACCAGAATTGTCGTACCTTCATGATGTATACCATGGGAAAAGCTAACCAGATTATGGGAAAAGCTCTTCTCACAAGGCTTATAAGCTGAAACATTCCTTTTCTTTTTAGTATGTATCCTCTTTTACAACAATACTGAACTAACTACTCATCCCGTTAAATTTATGGACAATGCTCAATGTTGACAACGCCCTTCCTACAAAATTCTGTGTACAGTGCTCAGTGTCGACGACCCTAAATCTCTGAAATAACACAAGTAGTGCTCATCAAACTCCGAAAAGTCTCTTCACAAAGATGATTATGTTCTTACTAGCTGTTCAGATGACGAGTCTCGGCATTCTCGTCCTGCACATGTATAAGAAGGATCTAAGAAAATATAAAATCATATAGTGACTGAGTCGAACTACACTATAAAGTAGCAAGTCAATCACCAACAGCTTCAAGACTTGGAAATTCAGCTAAGATTAATCCTCGCCACATAAAAGGGGCCAAGAAAAATTCAGTCTCCTGTTGAGAAAATGTACAGCAGAATGTTATTAGCTTCTGCTACCTAATGCTGATGGGATTAATCGCTAATCACCCCCAGGAGTGGCCTCAACAAGAACAGAATTTTCAAGCAGCATTCTTGAAGAATTTAACATGTAAGCGTAATTAGCAAGAAGATGATAGAAAAAAAAGATAGAACTGCCTTGCAGACCCTGGTTCTGTTAATAAGTCTAGCAGTTAGCAAAACTGTTTGCCAACCAACATGACTTACCCAAAACTAATTAAATTAGAATAATTAAATCTGAAATTAATTATCTTAATAGATTAAAATCTGAAATAATGACTCAATTGATCACATGCCAAGTGCGAAGTGCTATTAATGTACTTTATGATAAGTGTCCCTTCAAAGCCCTTATGAACTAAGCATAGACAACACTAACATTTCCATCATATATAAATCCCCTCCCCTCCTAGGTTTTTCATGACAAATGTCCTCTTGAAATTCACAAATACAAATGAAGCAAGGGGAGAGTGCTAAACCACTACCCACACCGTAATTCACATAAACAATTTTAAGAAACTTTTGTATTGTTGAGTTAGATTTTACTAAGTACTAATGTCTATCTAAAGACGGTATTTTACCCACTGCAGATACAGTTTTTTCGAAAGCAAGAATATGGCCCTACAATATTTACAATGGTAACCACAATATCTTCATAGGAAAACGGTGTAGCATGGAACTTTGTCAAGCATTTGCATTGATAATATCAAATGGCTAATAATCTAACAACAAAATCGATCCAAAAAGACATCTATGTGAAACAAATAGAGTTGCTCCTTGCATCTATTAGAAAAATGTACACATTTTCTTCACATAATACAAATTCAAGTTTAGCCATAATTTGGATAGCTGATTTTTTTTTCCAAAGACAAAAAGCTACTAACCTTTAAGAATATAGGTAGTATGCAAGACACACAAAAGGACTAGGAGCAGCACAAGATACATGTCAAGGCAGTTTAGCATAACCTAAGCAAGATTGTCATTGAAAATTGCTGGTACATTTACAGCAACACTTCAAGCTGAAGGGGCTAAAATAACCTCAGAATAATATATCTACTTCCATAGATTTAATTTAATTTTCAATCATATTAACATTGCCTGGTTGACGCACAGATCACCAATATGCATAATAGCCCCATTGCTGGTTCATAAGCGCCAATCAATGTTAGTTAACTGGATCTCAACGTCCTCAATTATATCACATGCTCGACCTTTTGTGTCACTGAAACTAGTCTAACGATCTTTCTTCTTCAATGCTAAAAGATGCAGCTAATATCCTGAGTGTTTCGCCCCACAAAAATCCTGATTTAATCAAATCTGATGCGCATCGCAACCTCAGGTGGAGGGATGCAATGGGTTAGAAGATCTAACATTAATAGAAAGTGAGATTCTCCACATAAAGAGAGCCACAACAAGGTTTTTGAAAGTGGCTATATGCCTATATCAATATGATGGGCTTGACAAAAAAACTGTTGATTTATAAATATCATAAACACAAGCAACATGCATCCCTAGCTATGTGCTTGTTAATCAAATAATATACGGACAAAATCATGGCAATATATCGAATCAAATGATAGATAGAACCAAACAGCCTCAGATATAAAACTACAAAACAGGAACAGGGGCAAAATTAAATTACCACTAAAGCCTGAAAAGCACTCCCCACTGACAGCTTCAATATACAACTTTCAGCCTGAGACGAAGGATCACCATCCTTCACATCGCTTTGTCCCCTGCAAGGGTGCAACTGCGAGACTTCAAGTCTGATAATGGACTACGCCAAATGACTACAGTCATAACTCATAGCAATTCTTTTTGGCACAATAATGAAATACATAGACCATATTAATAAGAAGAAAAAACTTATACTAAAACAAGCATCCAAATGAGATAGAGGAGTATGTAGCATAACCATAATGTACTATTAATTAGTGCTCTAAAGTTGGTGAAAAAAATATTTTAAGTTAGTTGTTAGTGCCTTAGTAGCTGCTTACATTCCTGAATGATAGTAATTTGGGATTAGTGCTTTGTTTCAGTTATTTGATTTTTAGTGGTGGAGTATTACGTGGGATCATGTTACCCACTATTTGGGTCTCAGGCTGACCATCCGCCTAAAGGGCTGACCATAAATCAGGCCCATGACTTAACCACTCTACATTTAGCAAGATGAGCTACCAGCCATGATTTAACCACTCTACATTTGGCAAGATGTGCTACCAAGCCCCTTATTGGCCCAAAGCCCAAAAGGAGGATCTCACAAATGGGCTAAGCCTACTCCTATGGCCATGATGTTTGGGCACACTTCCCCAAGCCTACATGGCTGTTCTATAAATACCAAACAATCCAGCAAGGGGCATTCCGACGTTCTCATATGCAAAAACACACATATATCCACAAACTCATAACTCTCTAAGCTCAAACAACCGACTTAGGCATTGAAGAGGGTTTCCTTGGACAACACCCCTTGAGGCCAGTTTACTTGTGCAGGTAGACCATTGCAAAAGTACACCAGCTTTACATCAGCTCCACCGGCATTCTCTCTACTTCACCACAGTAGTTTGTGAATGTTTTATACAAAAACACCCTAAGCTCTAGGATTTGCTATAGTTTAGCTAGTTAGTTAATGTGCAAGCCTATTTTAAAGGCCTCTCAATTTCAGCAAGTCCACTTACATTGGTTTCCTTCCATTATCTCATGAGTAGCTACTTGCTTCTAATATAAAAGGCTCTGTATTTATCTTTCTTATAGATAATACTTTACTCTTGCCTACACCATCAAAACCTTAGTCCCAAAATAAATTGGGGTCTAAAAGGTAACGCTTGAGGTGGAGACTGATTGTCTTGCTCTTATTGATCTTCTCAAATCAAAGTCAAAGGAGAAATCTCCCACTCGAGTAATTGTGAATAACATTTTAGATCTAGTTAAGTCCTTCAATTTTGTATGTTTTTCGTTTGGTAGGATATCATGTAATAAAGTGGCTCATTCCATGGCTATGGAGGCTCTTCACTTTGCAGAGTTGCTTGTATGGATGGAAGATTGCCCCCTCATGTACTTTATTTTGTCTCTTGTGACAAGGATTTGATCTAAAGCTAACCTCCTGGATATCCCGTCAAAAAACAATTGATTTGGGGTTGGCTAACGTGAATCGTCATAAGAAATCGTTTCCGTGACAATTGAAACTTACTCCGGCATAGATATCAGGAAAATAAATCAGGTCTTGGTACTAGTTCATTCAAAATCTAAACAAATGGCCTTGGTTACAGAATTAATTAAACAGTTAATAAAATATCTAACCTAACTCGATGGACAGGAGAGATATGGATCACATATTTACATAAAAAAAAAGTATCATGGGAAGGTAAAGTAAAATGGTCCATGTTTACTAACAGGCGAAATAGAACTTGTGATAGTTGTTTAAACAAGTAAGGGAATGTCATAATTCAAACCATAATTACCAGTTCGCTTTCACTACTGAAAGTTCCCTTTTTACTACTGAAACAAACTTGTGAAACAAAATTCAATACCCCTTTTTTCTCCTTTTCCATTCCTTTCATTCTGGATGTTATTGTCAAATGATGAATTACATATGCAAATGGCACATACTCCTAAAAAAAAAAAGGTTCAACGTCAAAGCGGAGAAAGAAGGATGAAAACAGAGAGAAAGTTGCAATGAAAAACCAAACAAGGACTATATCGCATCAGTCAATACCAAATGAAGCAGCATATTTCAGAGTCTCAATTCAAAACTACATAAAAGCAGACAATTCTCCTCTCCTCTTGAAATGTGCTCCTGTGCCTTCTAAAAGGTAGGCCTTTTTACGTTCTTCAACTATATGGCTGATCATGATAATTTCTTATCTATTTTAGAAGAGCAGTGGAAGTGTAGTAGTGGTGGCTCTATCATGCAGCAGGTTTGGGTAAGTTGAAGCAGGTAAAATATCAACTTAAGTTGCTCCATAAGAATGAGTTTGCAAATCTTGACAGCAGAATTTCCTGTGCTTAGACAGGTTCTCAATGATGTCCAAACTCAGCTGAGTATTTCTCCTCGCTCCTTTGAGCTTGCTGCTCAAGAGAAGGAGTGTACTTTCATTCTTCAGATTTTCTGAAGGCTGAGGAAAGTGCTATGAAGCAAAAATCCAGGATCCTCTGGCTTAAGCATGGTGATGATAAATTGATGACACTCAATTCTTCTTCCAAGCTATGAAGGAAAGGTATTTGGAAATTAGTATCGATATCCCGTATTTTGATATGGAGAAAAACATACAGGGACACTGAGGTCCATAATGAGATTGTTAGGTTTTACAAGAAACTTCTAGGTTCAGCTGCTAATAATCTTCCTGGCGTGGATATTTCCAATTTGAGAGCTGGGCCCCAGGTTACTACAGCAGCTGCTAGTGCTTTGATCAAGTCTGTTACTACTTTGGAGATTGATGCACGTTTGGCAGCTATTGATGACTCTAAAGCTCCTAGCATTGATGGGTTCAATAGTCTCTTCTTTAAAAGAGCATGGCATGTCATTAAGCTTGACGTTTATAGGGCAATTCTTGACTTTTTTGGATACAGGTGATATGCAAAGATTCTTACTAGTAGGATGAAGGAAATGATTGGAGAGGTGGTAGATTTGGAACGCCTCTTGTAATAGACTGTTGGCCACTAAGTTGATCAAAGTTTACACCACTAAGAGAGTTTCTCCAAAGTGTAGGATGAATGTTGATTCAAAAAAGGCCTATGACACTGTGTCTGTGTTGAATGGCCTTTCTTGCAAGGAGTCATGGCTGAGCTAGGCTTTCCTACACAATTTGTGAATTGGGTAATGAAAATGTGTTTCTACAGTTTCTTATTCAATCTTGGTGAATGGCCTTCTTAGTAAGCCTTTCCCTGCTAGAAAGGGCTTGAGGCAAGGAGATCCCATGTCTCATTTCCTCTTTGCTCTTGAGATGGAGTACCTATCTAGATGTCTTGGCAGATTGAAAGACATCCCTGACTTCAATTTCAACCTAGGTGTGAAAGGTTAAGCATTACTCATCTCATGTTTGCTGATGATCTTTTGATGTTTGCAACAGCAGATCAAAATTCCCTTCAGCTCTTATTTGATGCTTTCACTCAATTTTCTTAAGCTTCTGGTCTTGAAGCCAACTTGGATAAAAGTAATATTTACTTTCTTGGGGTTTGTGCTCAGGAGAGTGTGAGGCTCTGCATAGCATTGTTAACATTCCAGTTGGAAGCTTTCCTTCTCAGGTATTTGGGGACTCCCTCACTACTAGGAAGCTTTATTATAATCAGTGCAAACCTTGGATTGAGAAGACTGTGGCTAGAGTTAGGTCTTGGGCTGTGAGAAAGCTTTCATATGCAGCGAGAGTTCAGCTTGTCGATTCAGTGCTTCATGGCTTCCAATTGTATTGGTGTCAATTTTTTTTGTCTTGCCAAGAAGGTCTTGAGAGAAGTGCAGAGGATTTGTAGGACTTTCCTTTGGATAGGTTAGGATGCAAGGTCAAAGAAGGCTCCTATAGCTTCGGACACTCGTTGTCCTGAAAAAGCCTTGCGGTGGTCTGAATATCAAAGATCTGGTTACATGAAATAAGGCAGTTGTGGCCAACCATTTTTGGGCTGTTGCAAAAATGCAAGATAGGCTATGGATCAAATGGATCCATGCCTATTATATCAAGCGCCAGGATGTGAAGACTATGGTGGTTCCTCACTGAAGAAATTCTCACTAACAGGCAGCTTATTGATGAGTTTGATGCATCCCAACACCTTATTGATGTTCCTAAGTTCTCAATTAAGAACCTTTATGCTGCTATGCAGGGAGATCATCCCAAAGTTCCTTGGAAGAGGATAATTTGTAGTAACAAAACTAGTCCTAACGCTTTGTTTATTACCTGCTTAGCTCTTTAGGGGAGGTTGCCTACTAAAAGTAAGCTGTGTGAGAAGGGGGATTCTGAATGATAGTACCTGTGTCCTATGTAATACAGCAAGGGAAACTATTGACCACTTGTTCTTTGCATGTAATGTGGCTCAAGGAGTCTGGTCTGTCTGTTTACAGAAGCTGGGGCTACAGTACAGAGGAGGGGGGTTTGCAGCAGAAGTGCAACTGCAGCAGCCAAATGTAGAAGCAGCTCTAACAAGGCAAAGCTCTATGGAATGATGTTAGCTGCGAGCATATACCAGATCTAGATCTACAGAAATCAGATATCTATTGTTGGCAAACTGTTAAAATTGAGGTTCTTTGCAAGCAGATTCTGTTTATAGTTGCTTGTAGGTGTGATGAAGATCTTAGTGGGCTGTTATTAGTGTAATCTGGTGTGCTTGTTCTTAGTTGTTTGTGTTGTAGCAGGGCTCAGTAGGCTGTGTTAAGCTGAGTTCTTGGTGCAGGGCAAGTGAGGTCTGTTTAGATTGCTGCTTTTGCCTTCTTTTTGCTTTTGGTGGCTTTTTCTATGGTGTCTGTTAGTAGGGGTTGGTGTGAGATAAGATGTAGATGCTTTCTATCCCCTGTGGCATTAGGTGTTATTGGTGGTTGTATCCTTTCTTTTTGGTTATTAATAAATCTTTAATTGCCAAAAAAAGCAGTATATGCATAAATTATCACCAACCTTTTTTGAGCATTTGTCATCTTGGCTAACTTCAAAAAGGGAAGAGTAGTATGCTGGATCATAAATAGATCCACCTAGTTGATCTTCAGAATCTGAGGATTGATGTCTAGCCACTGCAGGGGTAACAGGATTAAGAAAACTGTTTCTTAGATCAAAATCTGCTTCTCGAGAAACTGCACTTTCTACATGTGAAATCCCCAATCTATACATCTGAATCCATAAGAATGCAGACGATATTCTGATTGATAATCCAAATATTTGCATCAACAAAGTGAGTTTCAAGGAAAAAATAAAGGATGGTCCATTATGCTCTGACGAGATGTGCCTGCACACATATACAAAAAACAGGACAGTTGAAAGAAAATTTTAGATGTTGTTTCATAATTCACACACAGGGAAGAGCCAGACTATGACCAGGTTACGGCTATCTTCTAACTAACCCAGCCTAACACTCCAATTTGAAGATCTCCACAGCTTAAAGGGTTCATGAACTCATGACAACATTCATAATGGAGCTCCACTAAATCATTGGGATAAGAATCAAGTTCTACCATATACTCAGACTAAACAAAGAGACAGTAGAATAAACAAGAAGCTTCCACCAACAACTCATATGCAATCCATCATAGAAAAGGCCAAAATCAAGTCCAAAAAATAAAAGTTCCAAGACAGGCTAGTACATTATCATGAAAGGAAGAGCGAGAAGAAGACAAAGGTTATAAAGATTAAAAAAAAAAAGAAAAAAAAAGAGAGATCAGTTCAGCAGTGGAAAACACATATCCATGTTGAAAAGTTTCAACATATACTAATACTCCCTCTGTTCCATCTTTTCTACACAATTGCTTTTCACAGTTTTCAATATTCATATTTGTCCATTAATATCTTTCATTATGCATTAGCAAACATATGAAAGTTGATATTTTAAAAATACACATCAATACAAATGTAATAGGATCCACATATACTTATCCTGGTACTATAACCGAGACATTCAATTAGTAAAGATCAAATACGAAAGCAAAGAGTAATATAAATCAATTTGCAACTTCAAAAATATTTCCTTCGCCCCCACAACAAATGGGACAATTTAACTTTCACACTTGTCAATGTACAACTTTGACCATTAGAATCTTTCATTATCTAGTCCCTCCGTTTTTAAAGTTCTACTCGATTTCCTTTTTCATCCTTTTTTGATGTTCTACTCACTATGTTTTATTCCTCATTTGGCGAAAGACATACATTAATTTAATCATCCTTGGCCCGTACACTCTCTCTTCCATGCTCTTTATCTCCCTTAAAATATAATAAACCCACTCTCTCTTTCCTCATTAAAAAAGTCAAGAAACCAAGTGTACCCACTTTTACACTCTCTCCCAATTTGCCTTAAAGTGTGCATCCCGTAGTAACCTAGTAGAATTTTGAAAAACGGAGAGAGTACTTGTGAAAATTAGGAAGATGTGTCAAATCGGACCTTTTATAGGTCACTTTTTGCGAGAAACAACTTCTCAAAATTTGCCCCGCAACTTAAGACTTTTACAAAAAAATTGTGTGAGAAACAACCTTCGACCGCTTTCCGGCGTTGACCAAAAATTTATGGTGACAAAGTGGAGTATGTGCTATGAATTCATAACATAGTAGTATGTGTATAGTGTAAAACTCAAATTGTTGCATTTGTTCTAGGACAGAGGGGTTATAATGCAAAGGTCTAGAAATTTCTAAAGCAGAACGACATTAATCTTGAAGAATTAAAGATCTTTATCTAATAAGAATATGCAATAAAGTTCATCATATAAGAGGAAGAGAACATAGCCTTAATTTGCATGTTCACCGATTTCAAAACCTTAAAATAATCCACCTCAATAGGTGGACAATAATCATAAAGGAAAGATTGTCATAGTGTGATAGATTGTTATTCTTTTGTAAACTAACCCAAACGCTTATAAAGTGTCAAAAAGTGGTCTCTTCTCTCGTCAAGAGTGCACATCATTTACAGTGACAGGGAATGGTTGACCCCTTAGATACTTTTTCAACAACGGAATGGCGAAAGATCTAAAAAGATATAAAGTGCATCTGTCCCCCTAAAGTTAACTTGTTGCAGAGAGTGGCATGGGAGGTCGTCCAAAAATGGAAAATATACCTAAGCATGGTTTCGATGGGGATATAATCAGCCTTCAATGCCGTGAGTGCCCCAAATATGTCAAACATGCTTTGCTACCATGTAAAGAGCCTAAAAAGCATGGTATTTCTTTCTCATTCATTTTGGTGCTGATTACCAACACGGAGGTAAATTTTAAAGCTTGATGCGAAAAAATATTGGCAAAAGGGACTGATAAGGCTGTACAGGAGCAGGAGCAAAGGCAGGGGAGGCCTCGCCAATCTTAATAGTTATTCAATCAAGTTACCAAAAGAAATGGCATGAAACCATCAAAAGTTACCAAAATAAAAAAATTTGAGCAAAATCAAGCTATGAACATCAGGTATAATCATCAATCATTACGAACAGTCAATCTATATAGTTATTTAATCAATTCAACTACTAGTAAAAGATCAAAAAGAGAAATGACACACTCTCACCATATCTCATTGGAGAACAAAACAAACCAGATGATGTCCAACAGAATTGCAGAGACAAGCAAAAAGGCATAAGTTCGGCCAAGGCTTTGACTGCCACTCTCAATAGCTACAAGGGCAAACAACGCTATCGCCAAGTTGATAAGCAGCACCCCATTATACAGTGGTCCTAAAGATCCAACCAATGTACATCCAATCTGCAAAAGTTCAAAATCTCAAAATCAAAGCAACTACAATGAAGATCAACATAAGCAATATAAAAGAGAAATACAGCATAGAAATCACGTAACGCATCAGGGGGCAATAAAAGCTTACTTGGACGTATAGGAGGATGATGGCAACGGATTGAAGCTTATCGTAATCACGAAGCCAGGACTGTAATCGGGTCCTCAAAGAAGAACAAAGCATTCTATACCATAACAAACGACAACCTTCTCCCTCGCCAAAAAATCAACCCCTAAACACCAGAATCCTATTATGGTGGTGATTGTTACACAAATAATCTTATGTCCAACAATGGTAATCACATAGTGCAACCATCCATTGTCCTTACAATGGTATAAGGCAATGGACAACGGTTGCAATGCAGACAGACGTGAACCGTGACTCGTGGCGCAACACGAGTGGAGCCGCCGGTGAGGTGAAGTGCCTGTGCATTCAGTGGGTTCAAATGAACCACCAAAATCTGATTATCTTGAGCTTACCAGTAAATAAAATTGATAATAATAATAATAATAATAATGATAATAAATTCTGAATTCTAAATTCTTACTTAAAATATGAAGTGTATGTGTAAGCTACAAAATTTAAATCTTAAAACTTATCATGGTAAAATTAGTCATAAATATACCTTCAATTTGATGGAAATCGTCGAAAAAAGATCTTCAATTCGTTTTGGCTCAATTTGTTATCCGCTCCTCAAAGTTGATGCTGGAAATACGAAATTAAGTGTGTTGATTTGCCGGTTTTTACATAGAAAACTGGAAATGGATGAACGTTGAGAGAGATGGAAATTGTAATCGAGGGTTAGCGCAAATTGTGTAAAGGTTAGAAACTTCTTCTCTATATTTCTTTTTCTTTTCTTTTCTTTTCTCTTCTTATCTATCCTTTTCCTTTCCTATTTGTTAAACTCGTGATTTGTGGGGGTTGTCTACTTTTCTCTCATAAAATGTTGTAAAAAAATTATATAGACCTGGCCTACATTAAATTAGTACGACCTAACGCTAATTCATGCGATTCACTAAAAAAAAAAAGGTCACTATATAAAAAAATAAGATATAAAAGATGAGTAGATATAGACAGTAAAGCTCGACTATGTAAAAAAAAAGCTCATATGTCACAAAGTCAAAAATTTCATCACGATAAACTAACGTAAGAAAGAGCCGACTATATTAAAAAAATGGTAACTATAGTAGATAGTAAACGTACAAAGGTTACTTAAGATTTTAAAAGGTTACTATATCAAAATAAGGGCCACTACGTTATATAAGTGTTTTGGCACCAATAATAATATTATCTACTGCGTCCACGCAAAGGTAAAAAACTTATATGGACTTGGTCCACACTAAATTAATGCGACCTAATGCTAATTCATATGATTTATGAGAAAAAAGTTCACTATATAAAAAAATAGATATAAAAGATGAGTAGATATAAATCGTGAAGTTTGACTACGTGAAAAAAAAAAGGTTACTATGTCACAAAGCGAAAATTTCATCACGATAAAACTAATGTGAGAAAAGAAATGACTATATTAAAAACAAAACCGTGGTAGATATTAACCGTATAATATAACTTAAGGTTTTTAAAAAGGTTACTATATGTAAAAAAAAAAGGGCCACTACGCTAAATAAATGGCTTTATTCACAATAATATTATCATGACTGGGCCCACGCAAAGACTAACTCTATTATTGTGACCAAAATTAAATTGGGTAGATATAATAAAAAAAAAATCTCAAGAATAAGCCTAACCTTCGGCCTGTCTTCCACAATTAAGCCAACCTTTTGAAAATTCGTGAAATAAGCCAACCTTACCATCATTTAAGCCAAATTTAGGTTAGTGGTTTTTTTTACCCATTATCACAAAGTTACAACAGTTAATTACGATTAATTATAATAATTATGATTAATTATAAATAATTATAATTAAATATGATTATTTAATCATACCCCCATCCACCCAACACCCAACCACCACCGAACCACACCCAGCCACCACCGATCCACACCCAACCACCACTAGACCACACCCACCCTAACCCAAACCCCCATAACCGAACCACCCCACCAAACACAACACTCCCCAACCGAACCCAACACCCCCACCACCAAAAACCCACCCACTAACCCAACCACCAACGAACCAACCCCACCGCACCGGCGCACCACACCTAGCCACCACCCAAAACCCACCCACAAACCCACCCCAACCGAACACCCCCACAACCACCCAAAACCCACCCACAAACCCAACCCCAACCGAACACCCCCACAACCGAACCCCACCAAACCCAACACCACCCAAAACCCACCCACAAACCCATCCCAACCAAACACCCCCACAACCGAACCCCACCAAACCCAACACCCCCAACCGAACCCAACACCCCCACAATTGAACCCCACCAAACCCAACACCCCCAACACCCCCGAACCCCACCAAACCAACACTCCCCACAACCCCAAAACCGAGCCCCACGAAACCCAACACCCCCACAACCGAACACCACCAAACCCAACACCTCCACTAACAACCCAAAAACCGAACCCCACAAACCTGGGGGGTCACCAAAAACAAAAACAAAAAAAGAGGAGAGAGAAAGTGCAACGGCAAGGGCGCAGTGGTAGGTGGTGCTGTTGAATGCAGAGATTGGAAGGAGTGAGAAAAGAGGAGGAGAGAGAGTATAAATGATACATTGAATTTAAGAAGAAAAAAAAATTGAGAGTATATTAACTCCGTAAAATAAGTTACAGGTTATCCAACGTAAATTTGGCTTAAATGACGGAAGGCCGGCTTATTTCTAGATTTTTAAATGGTTGGCTTAATTGTAGAAGACCGGCCAAAGGTCAGTTTATTCTAGGGAATTTTTCCTATAATAAATACCTATTAAGATATTCTTACAATTAGGAAAATTAAATTAATATTTAGCAACCATATTAAATTAATTAATTTCATTGTGGAAATTGTTGTATTTTTTTTTTCGAAGAGGCAAAGCCAACAAGAAAAAAGAAACTAAAAAACAAAATACAAACTACCGAGGAACAAGGCGAGGGAAAGCCACACCTCGAGCATCCTCGACTAAAATCCCGATGCAAGTAGAAGGTCCAAAAGAAAAGCCCATGCATTATATGAGGAATTAGAATTATCGATGTCGATACTTATATTTACTATTATTTCACCATATACCCCCGACAAATTTTTTTTTGCACCATATACCCTTTCAACTTTTGAAATTCACCATATACCCCCACCTTTCAAAAAATACATCGATTTACCCTTTTGACTAATCGTGTTAGACTTCCGTTAGTCATTAACCTCTAATCCCCTCTAACCCTAACTAACTAATCAAAATCTACCCCTAACCCTAACCCTAATCTAATACACTAACCCAAACCCTAACCACCCCTCCCCCACCCCTTACCCCCACCCCCTCACCCTCTCACCACCGCCCCCCAAACACCACCCCCTCACCACCGCCGACCCCCTCCCCTTCCCCACTCCCCGCGACCCCCTCCCCTTCCCCACTCCCCCGCAACCCACCGACCCCCTCCCCTTCCCCGCAGCCTCGCAACCCCGCCCCCCCCCTCCCCCCGTCGGGTTCAATTCGAAATCAATAAATGGGTTCAATTCCCCTTAAAATCGCGCAAGCTATTGAACGCCTCCATAACCGTATTTCAATGTCAGCTCGGTCGCTTTTCAACTCAAAATCGCGCAAAAGGACCTCGAAACGCTCGAATTCCCTAACAAATCGTGATTTAGGATGCCAAAACGCTTCGCATCATCGGCCTTGGGATGGATTGAAGTTTTCGGTGATCGTGAAACCCTTGGTTGCCGATGGAAGCGCGAAATCGCATAAAATGTCGCCGGTTTACAATCATGGAGGATCGAGTAATCTAAAACCTCCAATTGTTTTGCAGTAGTTTGTTAATCTTGGAGGAGTGATATTCAAGGTGTATGTAGTAGGAGAATACGTGAAATGTGTGAACAGGAAGGGGGAGGGGGTCACGGGGAAAGGGGAGGGCGACTGCAGTGGGGAGGGGGTTTCGGGTGGTGGGGCGCGGGTGGCGGGCAGGGGGTAAAGGGGGGGGTGGTGGGGCAGGGGGTAGGGGTGGGTGGTGGAGGGGGTGGTGTGGCATGGGGGTAAAGGTGTGGGGTGTGGTGGTCGGGTGGTTAAGGTTAGGGTTTGGGTATTAGATTAGGGATTAATTAGGGTTTAGGGTAGATTTAGGTTAGTTAATTAGGTTGTAGAGGGGGGATTAGGGGTTAATGACTAACTAAGTCTAACACCGTTAGTCAAAAGGGTACTTTGATGTATTTTTGAAAAGTGGAGGGTATATGATGAATTTCAAAAGTTGAAAGGGTATATGGTGCAAAAAAAAATTTGTCGTGGGTATATGGTGAAATTAACCGTTATATTTATAACAACCTTAATTCGGTCAATTTGGCTCATTTCGTGGACTTTAATAGGTCCATGAATAGGTTCACATTCTGAACTTACTGAAAAAGTGGTCAAACATTTAATTTGGACAAGTTTTAGGCCGAATTCAAGTGTACATGGGATGTCGATTAAAGGTCGAAGGAGCTACCGCTTGAAGTCGGACGTGTATAGCTTCTTTTAGTGCGTGTTTTTATTTGCTTCAAAGGTGTTTTAATTTCGCTTGTAATAATCTAGAGCTAGGGTTTGTCTATGCTCTAAAGTAGGCATGTAATAGGAGTGTTTTAAGCTCTTAATTTGTCACTAAAAAATGGCTCATTAATGAACCGTTACAAGGAGTAAATTAAGGAGTGATTAGTGTCCTAAACCCGTTACATTCTTGGACAGCTTTCTTAGGAGTTGTAGCTGATGTTTTAAGTTCCTTTCTTAGCTTGTATTTCCTATAAATAGGGAGCTAATAAGAAGTAATAGACAGCTTTGAGTTCGATTAAAAAAACCTTTGTGTTTATAGTTTTTACTTTGAGTTTGTCTCAAGTATTGGCTAACCCTTATTACTTTGAGTGAGTCTTGAGTGATAAGCCTAGGGGAGATTGAGTGAGTCTTATCTCTGACCTATAATCCCAAAACTTTGAGTGTGTTCTTGAGTTTTGGCTTCTATCCTTGTTTCGAGTGATTTCTTGTCAAAGTGAGTGTTCTATTGTCCCTAAGTTTAGAATCATCATCTAATCCTTTTGAAGGTGTTTTTACACTTGGATCATCTGGTATCAGAGCTTTGGCGTGAAGATCTTGATGAAAAATCACGTTTTGGTGGAAAAACAAAACGGCCATAATTCATTCAGTTTTTCACCTGACTTTGGAGGACGATTTCTTGGCCTTCAGAAGTCCAAATTGAGTGATTCTTTTTTTGATTCTGCATATTTTTTTGTATAGAATACTCACAGATATTTTCAGATTTTTTTGAATTTTTTAGATATTAAACTGGGTACGTTTTCGAATCGCGCCGTAACGAAGCGTGATCCAAAAAGACTCAACTTCAAACGAAGATTTATCCTTCGTCCGGAAAGTTTTTAAGGATTTTCTTTTTTTGATTCTGCTTAAACTTTCCTGAATTTTTATAATATGTAATCCTTTTAGAGTGTCAAGGACGTTTATATTTTCATTCTGTTGTTTGAAGTTACGGGCAGTTTCATCATTGTAAATTTGTAACTGTAATAGTCTAGCAAAATAGTGAGAAAAAAACATGGCTGGTGATGATATTGCTAAGATGTTACAGATTATAACTAAAAATTGGAGAACTTGGAGAAAAAATCAGGGAAAAAGAAGAGAGGAAAAAAGAAAGAATGCGGGAAGATATTTTCTTTGAAATTTGGAAGGTCGATGGTGCAAGATGTTCAAAATGTCATGGTTATGGGCATACATACCATTCTTGTCCTAATAAGTTTTATGTGTCTATAGATTATTATCAAAGTTTTGAAAAAGAAGACGAAAGAAATAGGGTAATGGTTCATGCACTTGAAACTAAAGTCATGAAAAAGAAGTTAGGAAAGAAGAAAATAATTTTGAAGTTGCTTTGAAAAGAAAGAAATAAATCAAGACTTTAAAGAAGAACAAGCGAAAGAAAAATGTCTTCATGAACTTGCTTTTAAAGGAACTTTTTTTCAAAAGAGATCTCTTATCGCCCATTTGATGTCACAAAATTTGATCCCTTTGAATAATAATTTCCCGAGCAAGGTTCTAGTGATGGTGATAAAAGTCTCACACATTCAATCATGGTCGCTTCAATGTATCCAAGTGAAGTGAAAAGTCCGACTTACTTTTTCTTTACCGTTGTTTGCAAAAGTAGCTACAAAAGAAAAGGAGCAAAACACCTCTTTTAATTTGTAATTCATATGAAAATCTTGTGGAATCAAATGGGGAGGGTTTGGTCGTGAACAAAAAATAAGAAAGGGGTACTTCTTGTGATAACTCATCTCTAAATGTGTTATTAGGAGAATACCAAGATAAAAGAAATGAAAATAATAGAGTGGGAGTATTTCAAAATTCATGGGAGAAATGAGAGAAGAAATTGAAAAGGTGAACAAAAGGAATCTTGAGAGGGTACACAAAGAAAAGGAAGCTCTTCAAACCCGGTCTAATATTCACAATAAGAGATCATTTTCCATACTTTGAAAAATCAAGTTCGAGGGCAAACTTTTTGAAGAAACGGAGAATGATGCAAGTAGAAGGTCCCAAAGAAAAGTCAATGCATTATATGAGGAATTAGAATTATCTGTGTTGATACTTATATTTATAACAACCATAATTCGGTCAATTTGGCTCATTTCGTGGACTTTAATAAGTCCATCAATAGGTTCACATTCGAACTTACGTAAAAAGTGGTCAAACACTTAATTTGGACAAGTTTTAGGCCGAATTCAAGTGTCGCATTACATGGGATGTTGATTAAAGGCCGAAGGAGCTACCGCTTGAAGTCGGACGTGTATAGCTTCTTTTGTGCGTGTTTTTATTTGCTTAATTGTGTTATAATTTCGTTGTAATAAGCTAGAGCTAGGGGTTGTCTATGCTCTAAGGTAGGCATGTAATAGGAGTGTTTTAAGCTCTCGATTTGTTACTAAAAAACGGCTCATTAATGAACCGGTACAAGGAGTAAATTAAGGAGTGATAAGTGTCCTAAACTGTTACATTCTTAGACAGCTTTCTTAGGAGTTGTAGCCGATGTTTTAAGTTCCTTTCTTAGCTTGTATTTACTATAAATAGGGAGCTAATACGAAGTAATAGACAGCTTGAGTTTGATTAAAAAAACCTTTGTGTTTATAGTTTTTACTTTAAGTTTGTCTCAAGTATCGCTAACCCTTATTACTTTGAGTGAGTCTTGAGTGATAAGCCTAGGGGGAGATCGAGTGAGTCTTATCTCGGCCTAGAACCCCAAAACTTTGAGTGTGTTCTCGAGTTTTGGCTTCTATCCTCGTTTCGAGTGATTTCTGTCAAAGTGAGTGTTCTATTGTCCCTAAGTTTATAATCATCATCCAATCCTTTGGAAGGTGTTTTTACACTTGGATCAAATCCTATGAAGCTCTAAAGGAGCTTCTTTAAGAACCATTAACCCTTCATCTTGAACTACTCCTTGATTCACCAACCAATCGCAAAGACGCGCCTTCTCGAAGACACGGCCTATCTCCACGACCCAATCATCTCTTTTGATTAAATTTTGACATCTTTGGATGAGGTGGGAACAACCACCGCAGCCTAAACGAATCCAATGAATAGCTCGCACACAAGTTTGATTATCAAGTTGGACTACCAGTTAGCTTATTTGAACACTTCAGGCTAGCTCAAGACCCTTTAAGCAAAGGCCATAACTTCCGCTCTAAAGGCCGTACAACACCTGTAATTTATTGAGATAGCTAATATGAAAGATCCACAACCAGTTGCGAAGAATAGCACCAACCCCTGCAAGCCCGGAGCTCCATGCGCCGCTCCATCGTTGTTAAGTGAATACCACCCATATGGAGGTTTAGTCCAAGTTATAAATTGTTTCGCTCTTTTGGGTTTAGCGTGACCAACTTCTTCCATCACTTCATGAACTCACTCTCCACATCTCATCAAACCTTATATGAAGAAAAGCACCCGTGTCAATAGGTACTTCATTTGCTCTTCCAAACACAAACATGTTTCACCATCTCCAAAGCCACCATAAGGAGACAACAAAGTAGGTAGGCCATGTTTCATGTTCTACATGTTCAAGATTATTGCAAAGCCATGTCTTTAAATCTCCCCGCATGAACAAAGGGCAAAGAGTTGGCCCTCCCACTCGCTTACAAACACTCTTCGCCGGGCAATCACGCAAGATATGGGAGACTCGATTCATCCGCCCCCTCCACGAGATAAAACAAGTCGGGGAATCCGTAAGCTTTCTTTTGTATCCGTTAAGATTTCCCATTAAACGATCATGGCACACTAGCCAAAGAAAGGCACACACCCTTTGTTGAACCGGAACCGACCAAATTATAGTCCATAGATCATCTTCGAAATCGCTGTTATCCTTCCTTAAAATGCGAATGGCCGATTTGATGGAAAACTTTCCTTTTGTGCCCTTCATCCCAGTAGAGAAGGTCCTCCACCTCCGAATATGTTAGTACATCATGTGCTTGGATTAATTTGAGGGTTTATGGGGTCAAGTAAGGAGCAAAAACCTCCCATTTCCACCCTACGCCATCCTCTCGCATCTCTCGAATAAGTGGCCCCGCTTAACTCCAAAGGGGGGAGCTTGAGTTATATACTCCATAAGTGGCACATTCGACACCCATTTGTGGTCTCAAAATAAGGTTTTTGATCCATTGCCTACCGCAACTCTTATTCCATTGTCACACAAGAGTTTTGCATTTTCAGAAATTCCACTCCAAACATTGGACATACCTACCTTTGGTTCGAACACATCTGTATCCCACCGGCCTTTACAATATTTAGCTCGAAGAACTCTTGACCATAAAGAGTTTGGTTCAAGAAGCATGTGTCAACCAAGCTTTGCAAGAAAAACGCCATATCGCCTTGTGTTAGCCGAGGTGATACCCGCACCACCCCGGGGCTTTAGGGCGTTGAATAGTTTCCCAGAAATAAGATGCACCTTCCTTGATTCATCATCACCCCCCAAATAAAACGTCTAGTCTTCTTGTCAATGCCCTCGCAAATTGACTTGGGAATTTTCGCACTTCGCACGCAGTAATAGGCAAGAGTGGAGAGAGTGGATTTGGCTAGAGTCACTCGTCCTGCAAGCGAGAGATATTTAGTCTTCCACCCCGCCAATCTCCTATCTAGCTTCTCACAAATATGATTGAAATTTCACGAGTAACACGATTCGTGAAAGTCCGCATCCCAAGATACATTCTCAAATCATCTGGTTGGTGCAATTCCTAAGGCTTCATAAATCATTTTGTCGATCATGCCGTATATTTTGGAAAAATACACGCGTGACTTAGCCAAACTGATTTTTTGCCCAAAAGCATGGCAAACCCGATTAAGAACATCTTGTAGAACATCGGCTTGATCCACACTCGCTTCCGCAAATAGAATGATGTCGTTTGCAAAAAATAAATTCGACAAAAGTGGGCCATCTCGACTAGCTCTAATCGGTTTCCAAGATTGTGCAATGATGGCTTCCTCTATAGTTTAATAAAGCCTTTCCATACACATCACAAAAAGGTAAGGAGATAACAGATTTCCTTGCCTTATGCCGAGGCTTGAGTGAATTTTTCGAGAGGGTTCTCCATTCCAAAGGACTTGAAGGGATGTCGTGCTCACACATTCCATGATTGTATCCACGAGCAAAAGAGGAAGTTGCATTTGGTTAAGCGTATCTCTTATGAAACTCCACCTAAGCTTGTCGTATGATTTTTCAAAATCAATCTTGATTGCCATAAAACCTCTCGTTGCCTTGTTTTCTTTTCATAGTGTGAATCACTTCTTGAATAATCATAATATTGTCAATTATCGGCGACTCAGGACAAATCTCCCTTGAGTATTAGAGATCAACTTAGGGAGAATGGGTTTGATTCTATTGACAATTACTTTCGTGATGATTTTATAAGCTACGTTACACGCCCCTATGGGTCCAAACCGAGTAGCCTTCTCCTCGGGATTATCCACTTTGGGCGTAAGTGTAATGAATGTATCATTTAATTGCTCGAGCACGCCTTTCCCTTCCGTAACTTGGAACACCTGGCCCTAAAGACATTCTCTTTAACTAGCTCCCATTATTTTTGGAAAAATAAGGCTTAGAAGTCATCGTGGCCAGGCGCCTTCAACGATCCCATGGAATTGACAACCTCCTCTACCTCAACACGATTGTAAGGTCGAGATAAAGCAACCCAATCCAAGTGCAACAATTCCCGAGAAAATATCCGGGGGTATATCACATAAACCACCATCACCTTTTTCCGTGAATAAATGGGCAAAATAATTCACAATATGGTTTTTGACGTCCTCTTTGTCATTTAACCACACTCCATCATCATTTTTGGATTGCAAGTAATTCTATTTCTCCAACTCCTAACAATAGTACTTACATGGAAGAAAGATGTGTTACTATCACCATCCCTAATCCAATCCACTTTAGCCTTTTGGTACCAAAACAACTCATCTTCTTGCAAGACATCCTTCAACTCATGACGAAGTTTTGCTTCCAGTTTAATGAGACCTTAATGGTAATCAGTCGTCATGGCCTTTTTGAACCCCTTCAATTCGAGCCATAAGAGATCTTTTTTGCCGAAATATGTTATGAAATATATATTTGTTCCAGCCTTGAAGGTCATCTGAAAGTGAATGAAGAGAATTAACTAAGGGTTCATCCTTCTTCCACTTAGTTTGCACGAATTCCCTATAAATTTTCATGTTTGAGCCACATGGCTTGAAACTGGAATGGACGATCGAGGCTTTGAATAGGAACAAATCCATTGGGAGATATGAAAATCGGGTAGTGGTTTGAAGCAATTACGGTAAGTGCTTGACTTTGGCATGATTAATCTCGCCCCATTCGTTGTTGCATAAAGCTCTATCCAAGCGAGCAGATGCCGAAGTTTCCGGAGACAATCCTGGAGCCTAAGTATGTGAAGCCCCTATGAATTCTATTTCAAGAAGTTAATTTGCTAAATCTATTTTTTTCAGATCTTAATTATCATTGTATGTGTCATTTGGCTTATTATTAATGATATTTTTCTTTTTGTAAAAAAAGAACTATTATGTATTAATTTTTATAGAACATCCACAAAACAATCTCGTCAAAAATAATACAAATAAATGTCAATAAGATTTGTTGGTTAATACCTAGGGAGTGCTCAAGACGTGGGATCAACTTTCATCAACAATCTCGTCCATCATGGCTATCAATGCAACAAAACGAATTACCTCCATTACATGCTTTTTTTTTGTCTATTTTAGCCCCCAAAAAATTATTTTCATGATATGTTTAACCATAAATTCTCAATGCACTAGTAGTACTAGTTTAGAGTAGCGATGCATCTTATTAGCTACTTTAGAGATGTCCATTAGGGTGGGCCATCCCAACCCACCCGGACCTACATTTCTCGTGAGATGAACTAGGATCACCCTCAAAGCACAACAAATGACTCATTCCGCACGTGAAAAATGGTGGTCGTGTCACGGGCCGATTTTTTCCAATCCATCCCACTTTGACCCTCCACCTATTCCACCCACGAAACCGTTGCAGTCCACCCACATAGATTTCTCAGACCACCCAACGCACGACCCAGATTGCTCAGCCCGCCAATTTGACTCATTTGATTGCAGCCAATGGGGACTTGGAGCCATTTTCGTCTAAAATTTTTCAATATAATTTTACGGGTATTTTAGTGAGCAACTTGGTGGAGGTACGCCTTTGTTTTATAATAGACATGTTATGAGTTATAATTGATGGTTCTAGTAAATACTTTCTCTCGTTTCGTAATACTTGAAATGTTACTCCGGCACGCTTTGCGTAACTTTAACCATTAATATATCTATTTTTTTATAAGTAAAAAATATAAAAAAATTGATATTTTGAAACTAGATGTCGAGTCTAATCTAACAAGATCCCACATGACTATATGTTTACTTATGTAGAATTCGCAAAATACCAAGCAAGGCTTGACTTATTGGTAAAGGTTTGGGTCTTTTGGAAGTTTTACTTGGTTTAAGCATTGGAGTTATATTAGTTAGTAGTTAATAATAGGCATGTGAGATATTTGCCTCGTGGGGGATATTAAAGTTTCAACTTAGTCGACTCGTTTCTAGTGGGAAAATGTTGCGTGGACCCCCTCCCCCCGACAAATTTTGTAAAACTCAATTTTGATGGTTCTAAATTACAAGATGGTCGTACAACTTATGGGTTTGTGATTAGAGATGAGACGGGTAAGCTTATTCTTTGTGGAGCTAACACTATTGATCCTAATAACTCTATTTTAGTTGTCGAGGCTCGGGGGCCTAAGAGAAGGGATTAGGGGGCCCTTTCTTTGGGTGTTTCCAATCTAATGATCAAAGGTAACAATTTATCTGTTATTCAAAAAGCTAAAAGAGTTTGAAAAATTCCTTGTTCTATTAATGCTCTTGTTAATGATGCAGGTGAGGATCTTAAGAAGCTTGCATATGTTCATATTGGGCATGTTTTTAGAGAAGCGAATTTTGCTGTTGATTGGATGGCTAATCGTGGTCATTCTACGTCGAATCTTTCTTATTGGTTTGACTCTCCCGATATTGCGTTTTTCATGATCATCCGAAAGGATGCTTTAGGGTGGCCCATCGCTGGGATCCTCCCTAGTTTTTTCTTTCCTTTTTAAAAAAAAAAAAGAGGCATGTAAGATGAATACTTGTTGTCCAAGCTATGTACGTTCTATCATGTTAAAAGATGAGAGCTGGTTAATTAGAGTATATAAGGATAAGGATTAGTTTGTTAGTTGTCCTTGTTATAGTCTAATTAGGTTTACTGTATATATGTAATTTTGCTAGTTTAACACAGTACAGATTCGTCGAGTTATACACTTATTTTTGTGAGTTTTATTGCTTAAAAACTGTTAAGATTAACTTAGGAGTGAGTTAAGATGAATGAAAGATTGACTAAGGCTATGTTTAGTTCACCTTAATTTTACTTATCTGATCTGAACTTATTTTTTCTGATCTGATCTAATCTGAACTTATTTTTTTTATCAGATATGATCTGAACTTATATTTTTGCTCCACTGATCTAATCTGAACTTATCTTTTATAAAACATATTATTACTAATATTATTATTACTTTGTATTTCATTACTAGTATTACTATTATTATATATCATTTTATTACTATCACAACTTATAATAATAATAATAATAAAATAAAAATAATAATAAATAATAATAATAATAATAATAATAATAAATAATAATAATAATAATAATAATAATAATAATAATAATAATAATAATAATAGTAATAGTAATTATAGTAGTAGTAATCATAATAACAACATTAACAATAATTATAATAAGCATAATAAAATTAGTAATAATAATAATCAGAATACCAATGACAGTGATAACAATAATAATAATAACAATAATAATGAATATAATAATAAATTTTTAAATATAAGCATGATCTGAACTTATTTTTTTCATATGATCTAATCTGATCTGAAATAAATAATAATTAGGTCAACTGAACATAGCCTAATTTAGGAGCGACTTAATAGAATCAAGATCCTAATTGCAAGATCAGAAGCATTAGAGTAATTAGTTAGTTTTCCTTAAATTCGAGTGTTGTTACTTAAAGAAATCATCCAAGATCTTATCAAGAACTAATATTTGTTTCAAGGTTCGTGGGTTTACAAAACTTTACTAAAGGCGGAATCACTTCCACATTAAATTGGTATCAGAGCTTCAAGAAAGAAAGCAAGGAAAGAGTGCACTTCATTCGTTCCAGATTCGTCAAGGTAGGTTATGTTTTAATTCATTCTCTTAGTTGGAAGCAAAATTTATGGTGCTTCTTGCCTAAACCGAACTACTCTAAGTCTACTTTACATTCCCAAAATTTCGTTAGATTTGAAGATCGTTTGGTATAGTTTCGAAGTTGTTTTTGCAAAGTGGTCTATTTTCGTTGGAATCCCGCACAATTATGTTATTTTGATTGTTGCGATGAATTACTCGAATTTTTGCATGGTTCCAATTGTATTGGTATTATTAATATATAGATCTTGGTTTTATTAGATTTTCATTCATTATTATCAATATTTGACGGAGTTATAGTTGGTTGAATTGAGTGGTTATGTACGGTGTGTTTTCCAGTTTTTGGGTGTTGTTTGAGCCAAAAATCAAGGGAGACAATTATGAGGTCCTTAAAGATATCAAGGAACTTATTTAGGATGAAAAGCATTGAGAGAGGTCAATTTGAGTCCCAAGAAGCAACCAAAAAAACCGACTCTCGATTAGATACACTTGTTATTTTGGAATTTGGCACAATTATTTTGAAATTTGGCACAATTATGATCTTTTCATTGTTGCGATTGATTTACTTGGAATTTTTGCATGGTTCCAATTGTATAGGTGTAGACATAAAATCGTGTCTCCCCATTGAATACCCAATTATGAAACATACAAACGCCCTAATCGGGTCATCCAAAGGAAGAAAGCAATCGAACAAGCTAGGCTCAAAAGCATTCCGAAAATATAAGGTCTATTTATGAAATCCAAACCCAATTTTAAAGGCCCAATTAATTATTCCTGATAATTAATTGTATTTTTAATATTTTAATACTTCCTCCGTATCAAATAAGATGCTACACTTTTGGTTTCATGGACTCCAAGGCAATTTTTCTTATGGAGTGATTAGAAGTTTTGGGGGTATTGTTAATATAGTGGTAGGGACCAAAATTAGAGTAAAAATTGGAGGGAGATTTGTTGGTACCATATGACTTTTTAGGGGGAAATATTTTTTGGGGGGGGTGACACGTGCACTAGTGGAAAAAACCTTATACGTCACAACATAATAGATTCGGTTAACCTAAACCCGGATTCGTTTGTTCCATAAATTTTCCACATAAAATGTAGAACCACCCAACCGATCCGGCCCAAAGATGAAAACCGGATCGCTTTGTTAACTCGATCCTGGTTTTAGGGTCGGGCCGGATCGCCTAGGTCGTTCTTTATTAATTAATTCACGCTCACCAACCCAAACGTTGTCACGGGCCCAAACATTCTCACCACCCAATACACTACTCCTCTCACCTTATATTGGACGCACACCTTATATCGGACGCACACTCTCTCTTTCTATCAACCCTAACCCCTCTCATTCTCTCCGCTCAACAAACCCCTAAACCGTCTCCTTCTCTTTCACCCTCTCGTCCACAACGACACTACCCCCCACCACCCTCCTCAACGACACTAACGCCACCACCCTCCTCATCCTCTTTCTTTCCTCCCGCTCCTCTCTCCTCCCTCTCTCGCCTAGTGTGTTGCCAAGCCGCCACCGATCCGCCACCAACGCACACTCTCGCTGCCGCCGCCACCGATTCGCCACCAACGCACACTCTCGCGTGCCTCGGCCGGTGTTTTTTTCATTGTCGCCGCCCGCTATTGGTCGATGGTGCAGCCACCGCCGCCACCGATCTACCACCAATGCAAAAACACCACCACCGATATAAACAATTCACCGTCGGGTTTATATTTTTGTTTTTCTTTCGCCGCAGCTATTGGATGATGGTGTTGATTTTCGTTTTTCTTGTGTTATGTAACTTATGTTGTTTGTAATTTTGTTTCGTTTTCTTGTAATTTTTTTATTTTCGTTTATATTTCGTCAATTTATATTTTTGGTTGATATCGTTTTTTTTTTAGTTTTTTTTTGCTCAAATCTGTTTCACGTTATTTATTATTTTATTCTGATTTTCGTTCTCTTGTTAATTTCGTTATTGTTGGCTCAGATGTGTTTCACGTTACTTGTAATTTTAGTCTGATTTTCGTTCGTTACATACCATTTTTAGTTTCATGTAGCTATGCTTAATAAAATGAGTATCAATAATATACTATTGATTTTGTAACGATTTATAATGAAAAAATGCAAAAAAATAAATAAATTTTTTTTTGGTTTTTGGGAGTCAACAAGTTAACCGATCCCGGTTCCTGGATCGATCGCTGATCACTAAGAGCCGCTCCGGTCCCAGCTGATCCGGACCAAAATCGGATCTGTATGCCCGATTTTGACCGGATTCGATGGGATTTTTTTCCACTAGTGGTTGGGCTGCTTTAGCCTCTAAAAAGTTCTGCCAGCAGCGGAAGGGAGGATTTCCCTCAAAACATAAAACCCCAAATTTTGTCAACTTCCCCTTTTGGCCATATTTTACGTGGCAAATATGGAAGGGAATGTTTCCCTCCCAAATTTAAAATTTTGACAAACCAATAACAAAAAAGAACAAACAAGATCTCTCGCAAAAAATGGGAGGGAATATTCACTTGCAAAAATTAAGTTATCCAATCGGCCACACTTGGCCATATTTCACGTGGCAAATATAAAAGGGAAAATTTCCCTCCCAAATTAAAATTTTGACAAACTAATAACAAGCAAGAACAAACAAGATCTCTCGCCAAAAATGGGAGGGAATTTTTACCTTCAAAAATTAAGTTATCCAATCAGCTCACACTTGGACCCAACAATTCATACCCTTGTCATCCAAGTAAAAACCCTTATTTATACCCTAAATAAAGGGGACAACCATAAATGTTTAACCACAAAAATCAAAGAACATTTAAGATGAGTTAGTAGAAGCAACCATTAATTAGCAAAAGTACACAAAGAAGACACATCACTTAATTTGTTCATTTCCATCTCAAAAAAACAAAAATTCATCTTCTTCATTTCCACATCGCTTAGGGCAAAATGCGAATCAAGAAGATGACGGGTTCTTCAATGTAGATCGCTTGTTAGAAGAGGAGGGATGGCATGCTTTACTTGATGAGAGCTTGAGTCAGTGTGAAAGAGGCGTTCCGGATGATGTACAACAGAATGCAAGAAGATGTAACACAAGAAACAACAGAGGAAAGAGTTAGGAGGGCCAACATTCAAAACGAATTAAGTCTACAAAAGAGAAAGAAGATAGTTGAGAAGCTTCTGAATTAGGAGCATGCCGATAAGTTACCTTGGGGCACAAAAGGAAATCGCCAAGAGAGTTTGGTATTCACATAACCAACCTCGACATAATTTGTGTAACACTCGACCCATCCGGAGTCGAGTTAATCGTCACCAATGCGCATCCAGGGCCAACAACAATCGTCAATAACCAACACAAGTTCTTCCGGCGCATTTTGTTCTCACTCATGCGCACCCCGAGAAACTTCCCAGGAGGTCACCCATCCTTGGACTACTCCCAGTCAAGCACGCTTAACCGTGGAGTAACTTAGGAAATGAGCTCCCTAAAATTAAGATGCATCTGTTGGAATGAGTAGCCCGCTAAATCCCCTTAAAGCAATCATGAGGGGTATTACATACACCCCCACTTGAGAACTGCAATGCCCTCGTTGCGCCTGAGGACTCCACATATTCGGCATACGGCCTGTGGGTTGCCCCAGCCTGGAAACTAATCACATATTCGACACGCAACCGCTGATATAGCCCTAGATTCCTCCCCCGCTAGGCGACTAACCTTGTATTAATTATCCACACGATTAGCACGAGGTCGCAGGGTTGCTCTGATACCATTTGTAACACCTGACCCATCCGGAGTCGAAGTTAATCGTCACCAAGCGCATCCAGGGCCAACAACTGTCCTCAATAACCAACACAAGTTTTTCCGGCGCATTTTGTCCTCACTCTTGCTCTATGTAATACCCTCATGATTGCTTTAAAGGGATTTAGCAAGCTACTAATTCCAACAAGATGCATCTTTCTTTTAGGGAGCTCATTTCCTTAGTTACTCCACGCTTAAGCGTGCTTGGCCGGGAGTAGCTAGTCTAGGGACGGGTGACCTCCCCGGGAAGTTTCTGGTGCGCATGAGCGAGGACAAAATGCGCCTGATGATCTTAGGTTGGTTATTGAGGACGCTTGTTGGCCCCGGATGCGCATTGGTGACGATATACTCGACTCCGAAGAAGCCTGGGTGTTACAAAAGGTATCGTAGAAAATGATTCAAAAACTCTCATCGAGTCGCTACATATTTCATGAGAAGTGTGTAGTTGTTGTATATAGGAGCATTAGTATCTTAGGCTTCAAGAAAAATACTTAAGTGAGAGTTACTTGGCTAGGAAGAAAGCCTAGGGAAATATTTTGTTATAATCGAACATGCTATGTGGTTTTTTATGTGTGATCATAAGAATTACCAATTTTTCTTCCTTATAGGATGCCTCCCCGTCGTAGTTTGAGTGCTCGTAAGGAAGCTGCACGACGTAGGCGTCATGCATTAGAGAATGCCATCATATCGTTAGCTAGCAATAGTGATGCCCCTTCTAGTGGGCTATCTATTTTTGACGGCCTTGACCGTCATCGGCCGCCGACTTATGCGGGTGTTACAAATGGTATCGAGCAACCCCGTGACCGCGTGCCGATCGTGGTGGATAATTAATCCTAGGTCGGCCGCCTAGTAGGGAGGATTCTGGAGATATATCACCGACCGCGGCCAAATATGTGATTAGTTTCCAGGCGGGATGACTCACGTGTCGTTGTGACCGAATATGTGGAGTCCTCAGGCGCAACGAGGGCGTTGCTGTTCTCATGTGGGGGTGTATGTAATACCCCTCATGATTGCTTTAAAGGGATTTAGCAAGCTACTCATTTCAACAAGATGCATCTTTCTTTTAGGGAACTCATTTCCTTAGTTACTCCACGCTTAAGCGTGCTTGGTCGGGAGTAGTCCAGGACGGGTGACCTCCCGGGAAGTTTCTCAGGGTGCGCATGAGTGAGGACAAAATGCGCCAAAGAACTCGTGTTGGTTATCGAGGACAATCGTTGGCCCCGACGCGCATCGGTGATCGATATACTCGACTCCCAAGAGCTCTGGGTGTTACAATTTGGAAACCGCTAAAAATATGCACTGGAAGAAAGTGTTGCAATGGATGTCAAAGACAAAGAAACATGGGAAAGTTGGAAGAAATCCCCTAGAGTATGCCGAGGAATGGCTTTAGTCATGTCCATTAAGCTATAGGTCAATAAAGGGAGGGCATTTCAGGATACCTTAAGGTTCCTCACCGCACTATATACAGTGCTATTAAAGAAAGGCAAGCTCAAGTCACATACACCGCCAAAGAATCACTAGGGGATGGCAACGGCCTGGACCCGGGACAGGGTTCATAAGGATCCTGGATCCGTATCCGACCGTTTATATAGACCGGATCCGCATCCGCCCCCGTAATACCCCATATTTTTGAGTGTTTATTTAAGTAATTAAAATATTTATTTTCCAAAATATATATTTTAAGCAAAAGGTATTTTAGTAATTTTACTGGTTTTAAATTTGTTTGGCTGGAGATGGCGCCAAACTTGGATTTGTCAAACTTTTGAAATTAAAGCCTATTCAAAATTTTATTAAAATAAGTTTTTTTTAAAACAATTAATTGATGGAGTTTTTAAAACAAAAAATACTTCCTCCGTTTCTTAATAAATGCAACATGTAGAAAGCGTAATACCAAGGAATGTAGAGAGAAAGCTGGACCACAATAAAGCAGAGAATTCAAGCCGATCAAACAAAAAAGTCATGGCCCCTCTTGCGTTTTGGTGGCATATTTGTAATAATATTGAACTTTTTTTTTACCATTTTGAGCTTGGTTGCAATTATTGTGAATATTCCAAATAAGGAAAGTGTTGCACTTATTAAGAAACAGAGGTAGTATATATTAAGCATGATGGTCGGCCAACACATGCTTAAAGGGGGGGTTTTGATTTTCTTTATTCTCCCAATTTAATGATGGTGGTTACAAATTTTGGTTTAATCTCCTAATTTATGGTGAAGGTTACACACTATTTAATTTTGGAAATTAAGTACTACCTATTCTACTCCTATAAATACCCCATACCTTAAGCCATATTTTCCACACCAAAAACTTTAAAGAGTCCAAATTCTCTTACTTCAAGGTTCTTCCTTCTCTTCTTAATCTATTTTAGTTTTGTATTCTTTATTCAAGTTTCAATTTTATTTGGTTTAAGTAAAAGATTTTCATGTTTCTTACTTAAAAATATTATGCTCATGATTAGGGGTGTTAATGAGCCGGGGTGGCTCGCAAACCCGTTCGAGTTCGGCTCGGCCAAAGTTCCGGTCAAAGCTCGGCTCGAGCGGGCTCGATTCGAGTTCGAGATCGGCTCGAGACTCTAACGAATCGAACCCGAGCTACCTTAAATTCGGCCGAAAGCTCGCGAACAGGCTCGATAATTTTTTAATTACTAAAAATATTTAATATAAGATAAAAAATTTTTATTAATAACTATGGTTAAAAGCAACCATGTTAGTAATCATAATATTTTCAAATATTGAGTTGTTGTTTTAAATTTGAAGATAAGTGTTGTTAGTTGTTACTAACAAAACATAATCAAAATTCATGTAGAGTGCAAGATCTTAGTGCTTTAAATCACATGAAACTTCCACTAATGTTAAGAAAAATATTAAAAAGGAACAAAGCAAAACCACCTAGTACCCTTGACTCAACTTTTTTGCTAATATAATCTTCATCTTCAATAACCCGATTTTAGTACCAATACCCTCGACCCTTCAAACCTTCCGCATAAATATCGCCTACATCGACCCCAGAGAGTGGAGCTCTTCCTTGGCATCCTCTCGTCATCATCTTTATTTTTACTCCCTATGCAAACACGGATCCTCCGCTCTAAGTTTGTTGGTAAAGCTTGACGTCTCCACAAATGTCGGGCTCCCATTGCCTTCTATTCGCCCCGATTTTGCTTAATGGCTTTCGGTGCCTTCTTCTCAAATTTTAAAGGTCCATCCATGAAGATGTTTTTGAAAGTTGATAGTGTATTCACGAGTAACAACCTCTTCTTTTTTTTACCCTTGGTTTGCTCCACCATTTTTGTTGTTTTCTTGTTCTTCCTCGAAAAAATCTACCTTTTTGTATTCATCAAAAATAATTTCTACCAATTAATTTCGAACTTGTCATTAAATCGCAGAAAAAAAAGGGAAGATTTCAAAGAGAGAGAAAAAGACCTTGGCAAGTTGGTAGCGGTAGCGCAACGCCATATGGCGATGAGCGAGAGGGCGGGGAAGAAACAAAGGAGGAAGTGTTTTACAACTTGAACGTCCCACATCGCCGGAATAACATGAGGGTGCGAGTTAAAAACTCTATAAAAGAAATCTTTAACACCTTAAATCTCTTCACCGGCTTGCTTATTGTTTGGCCTTGCATATTAACAAGTTTGGAAATCGGGCCTTTCAATTGTAAACGCTTGGGCCTCCATCTAACCTTGGCGTTGAAGTTAGATTTCGAGCTTCGAGCCCGATGAGCTCGAGCCGATCTCGTAGTTTTGGGACTCGAGCTCGAGTCGAGCCTAATATTTTAAGCTCGACGAGCTTCGAGCTCGAGCCGAGCCCAATTAAAAATATTTTCGAGCCGAGCCGAGCCTAGTTAAGTTCGGCCCCGGTCTCACCTCGTTAACACCCCTACTCATGATAGGTTATTCATGTTTAAATTCATGATTAAGTTCATGTGATAAGTTACTTATTAGATTTTTATATTATTGGTTGGTTAGGAGAACGCTCAAGCATAAGACTAAGCGAAGATACTAGTATACTCTTTGTGCAAGATCAAGGTACGTTATGTAGCTAGATATTTTGAAAAATGTGGTT
Source organism: Beta corolliflora (assembly GCA_947648045.1). Classification (NCBI taxonomy): domain Eukaryota; kingdom Viridiplantae; phylum Streptophyta; class Magnoliopsida; order Caryophyllales; family Amaranthaceae; genus Beta; species Beta corolliflora. The sequence continues at coordinate 35,470 of CANSZD010003724.1, read as the reverse complement.
TTATGTATTAAAGTTTATCGATTTAATGGTTGAATGGGTTTAGAAATATGGTTTTAAATAGTTACAATATTTTATTATTCACTCTTGAATGAAAAGAAGAAATGATTTTATCGATCATTTTATATGAAAGTTTTGTTATCTTTTTTGGAAAATTAAAGTATTATTACAAGGAATGGTTTGATTGGTTTTTATGAACTTTGAATGTTCAAAAAGTTGTTTATGAGAAAAGGAGATTTATTCATGACTTATGAAGTCATATTATTTTTATTACCGCTCGATTAACGTCAAGAAGGGTTTATGTTTCAAAGTCCACTTGTTGGCAATTATGGTTACCCTTGATATAGATCCGTGATGGGATGACTAGTTTGGGAGGTGTGCACACTTAGGTAAAGGAAGGGCGTATAAGAAGAGGAATCGTTTTCATGTTTATTTTAATCCAAGTTATTTGGAAAAAGTTTGTTCATAAATGTTATCGTTGAATTATTAGTGATGGAATTTTCAAAATGTAAATTGTTACGAACTAGCAAATGTGTTACTTATCTAGTGCATTTCGTACTCGCCTTATACCGACGCATATTTCCTTTTTTCTTATTTGGCTTTGCCATGTTTACCTTTTGGTTAGCGATTTGCAGGTGAACTTTGGATGTGCACGGGAGCATACTAGGAGAGGGAATTTTCACCTAGTATAGGATGTTTTATTTATTTTAAGTTTGAGACAATATTTATTTTTAATAATAAAGAAGCATTATTATTTTGGTTAAAGTCTTCCGCCGTAAGTTTTTGGTCGGCTTAGTAGTTAGTTACCGAAAGCGTGATAGTCACATGCGGTAATACTCCTAAATTACTCAAATATTATTTATTTATTTTAAAGTGAGTAATTTGTCGGTGTTACAACCCCTGGATCCGACGAGTCCGGAAAATAAGGACCCATATCCAAATACTACGGATCCCACTGATCCGGTCCAAAACGAATATGACCGTTTTTTACATGATTTTGCCTACTTTACCACAAATTTGCCACAAAATAAAAAAACAAATTTGCCACAAACTTAAGCAATTAAAACCACAAATTTGCCACAAAATTAAGCAAATAAACAACAAATTAACCACCAAATTCGCAATAATAAGACAAATTCAATTAGAGAAATTCAAAGAACAAAATGACATCGATTAAAAGCAAATTCGTAACTTTTGAAAATGTTGAACAAAAATACAATATTCAAAGAACAAATTCCCGAGATGAAAGTTGAGGTGGTGGGCCTAATGGCCGTCGTGGTCGGGTGGTGTTGTGGTATTGGATGATTGTCATGACGAAGAGAAGTCGCGGTGGAGGGCGGCTTCGTGGTGGCCGGCTCACACTAGTAGCCGGGTCGTTGGATTTCGGATTTCAAGAGAGAATGAGAAGGAACAAGATAGCGAGAGAGAGAATGGTGGTCGGTGGTCGGATTTCGGATTTCAGATTTCGGAGAGGGAATGGTAGCCGGGGCGGTGGGTCTCGGGCCGGTGGGCCGGAGTATGGAGAGAGGGAGAAAAGGGTGAGGTGGGGAGTTAGGGAGTTAGGACCGGGCGTGAAACAAAGGGAAGTGAATGGGTGATTGAGATATAGAGTTTGGACTTTGGACCATTAAAATAGCCCAGCCCATCTATTTTCTTTTAAAACGGGTCTGTGGATCCGGGTCTTGGGTCAGATTCGGACTCGGATCCGCCATCTGAGGACAGGACCCGGATCCGACCATGATCCAACGTGTCCGAAATTTTTGGATCCGGATCCGAAAACGGATTCGGGTCCATGGGTCCAAGATCCACGTACATCCTTAGCAACCACCCATCCCTCACAAAGGCACATAAACTTGAACGGATGAAATGAGTTCTTTCCCACATCATACCAACCTACGTAAACTTAACCAAAACAGTGTTTCAAAGCATGAAAAATGTTGTTCACATCGATGAAAAATGGTTTTATTTAAGCCCAAACATGAGAAGATTCTACAGACTGTCAAAGGAAGATGACCCTTACATATGCACACAATCAATGAGGTTCAAGATCAAGGCAATGTTTATGGTTGTCACTTCAAGGCCATTGTATGACACAGATTGGAACATGATCCATGATGGAAAATTTGGTTTTTCCCTTGCTATTCAGAGAATAATCACCGCTATTTGTCATGGTTATTGCTACTTATCAGGCTGGCTTTGGCCACAGAAGAATTAAGCACAAGAAGAATAGTAATTAACCTATCGTCGCGGCTGACCGCGCAAAGCCAGCTATTGATGCGTTTCTACCCAAAACCGCAACAATAGGCTTTATTTTTTAATATTAAAAAAAAAGCCTATCCTCCGATTTCTGGAAAAACCGCAGCATAATAGATATAGTAAAAAACAAAAAAAAAAATTTGAAATTCTGGCATTTTTAAATCAACTCTAATAACCATAATATTGTTGCATGACAATTTTTCAAATGAAAATACCGAAATATATCTACAATTAATACTATATCTATAATATAAAAACAAAGAACAAAAGATACAAAGAAACTACAAAAATGAAAAAATATGAAAAAGGTTAGTACAGCACTCGACAAGTCAGGGAGAAAAGAAAGAAAATAAAGGGAAAAGAAAACAAATTAGAAAAGGGATATAAGAGAGGAAAATTAAAGGAAAAAGAAAAAAAAGAAAGACTAAATTTCTCTTCTTCGTCTTCACTGCAGCACACCATCATCATCATCCTCCAGTTCACCAAAAAATCATCATCCTCCATCATCATCATCACCGATCAAAAATGAAAAAAATCTGAACAAAAAAATCGAGCCATCGCTGCAGCACTCCATCCATCATCATCACCGATCAAAAATGAAAAAAATCTGAACAAAAAAATCGAGCCAAACTGAACAAAAAATATATAAATAATATTGTAAAAAAATGAAATAACAATATTATTCATCGAAACTAATCTTCAAGCGCCGTGTTTCATTCAAAGAAACTGATGGTGTTGATGTTCGGTGAGGACGACGACGTCGTGTAGTGCTTTTGTGTTTCATTCAACAAGATCGGCTCGGACTTGGTGCGGACAACGACACCGACGACGGCAGATGAGCAATGTTCGTTGATGTCCTGTGATGAGCGATGTTCGGTGATGAGATGAGATGCAAAGAATTGAGATATGGAGAGAGGTGCGAAGAACTGAGAGATGGTGAGAGGTGCGAAGAATTGAGAGATGAGTGGCGTGAAAACTGAGAGTGAGAGGAGAGATGAGTGGCGTGAAAATCTAGCAGTGAGGAGGAGGGAAGGAGTGAGAGAGAAAGAGTGAGGACTTGAGGAGGGAATTGATGAACATGAAACGGTGCCCAAGCCTTTTAAACTTAAAGAAAAAAAACCCTAATGACCCTATTGATGCTTTCGTAAGAAATCACAAAGAATAGAATTAAAATATTATTAAAAAAATAATATTTTAACTTATCTCCTAAGGCTTTGAACCGCAAAGAATAAATCTAATCAATTAGCCAACGAATTTTGAGAAAATTCCGTTGATATCCTGGCTAGCGGCTTCACCCAAAATCGCAACAATAAAGCCGATTTTCGATTTTTCCTTTTATTTTGACGCGGCTTATCACAGATAAGAAAACCGTAAAAATTCACAAAAGTTAAAATAAAGAATTGCTCTACTAGTGCTAAAGGTTACAAAGAAAGAAAACAAGCAAAAACAAAGTTACAGGCGCTTATCGAGACCAAACTAATAGAGAAAATCACCAAAGAGGTCATCGATATGTCATCGGCAACAAAGTCATACTAGCAATCATGCAAAAATGGCCTCGCTCATCTTCGAAAAGACATTGTGATCCAACAAGATAATGCAAGGCCACACATTCAACCAAATGATCCAAGTTTTCATGGAAGCAACAACAAGGAATAGGTTCGACATCAAACCGGTATGTCAACCCCCCAATCCCCGATCTCAACATTTTAGACCTAGGTTTCTTTAGTGCCATACAAGCTTTGCAAGGATAGGTCATATCCTAAGAACATTGATGACTCGATTGAGAAAGTGCAAGCATCATATGAACTTTTTGATCGATCCAAATGTTTTAAAGTATACTTGGTTACAACTACAATATGTGATGGTTGAAATTTAACAATCAAAGGAGGAAACAACTACAAGAACCCCGACCATGGGAAGAAAAGATTAGAAAGGTTGGGACTCCTACCAAAAAATGTCACAACTGATTAGGAACTCATTGATGATTCAAAGGACTATTTAGATGACAACTTAAAGTTAGTCAAGATGATCCAATGGAGTTTTTTAAGGTGGATGTAGACTAGTGGTTTTCGGAGGTCCCGATGAATAGAACAAGATGATAGATGCAAGTTTTTGTTTTCACTACTACAACACAGATTTAATCGCTCGCATAAACCTAATCCTCATAAGTGAATTGATATGCATTCTCTTTTTGTAAAGTTAAATTGGATGGACAACAACCCTTTGCGGTATTGAAATGGTATAGGTAGATGCATACCAACTTTTGTGTAGTTAATTGATATTCATATAAGCTTTGGTAATCAAAGGAACTTTTGTATAGATTAATGGTATGCATATCAACTTAGGTTTGTAGATGCAAGTTTAATGCATTGAAGTTTAATTTCGCTCGTGTTCAATCAATGCTTATGCTCAAGTGTGGTCCTCTATGAATCCATCGGGGTTTCTTGTTTTAACTTATTGAAAACAAGGTTTGGTACCTCAACAGAAGTTAACTCTCGAGCGAATCAAACCTTGCTTTCAGAGTTAATAAGTCCTTTCATCATATAGGATTAGGTGGTGATCGGGGACTCTAAACTACAACACTAAACCATCCAACCAGCAGGGGAAGTAACAAAATTAGGGACAACCATTAATCATGGAATGCATATCATATAAGCATGACCTTAATCAATCACGCATTAACATCATAAGCAAACAACCTCAAAGATACTAACAGAGGGTCCATCACAATTCAGGGACTCATCACATTTAAGGGACAAAAATTGAATTGCTTGCAAACAACAAGTAAATTGATTAAAAGAGGTAAAGGAGTTAGAAATAACCAAAGAATGATGTGGTCCGATAAGGGATACATTCACATGTAGTTGTTCCCGAATGCAAGGACATGTCCATTCATGAACTTCAACAATCGAGGATCCCATACATCCTCATCAATTCGTTTCCATGGCTCAACCTTATTCTTCCCCGGAATCACTGAGTTTGACAAGAGGGAAGAGGGGTTCCGCTCCAATAAACCTCATCTTATATCCCAGGGGAACATATGACCTTCTTCTTCCCCACAACCTTCTTCACTTGCTCACCTCGCAACCGAAGCCACATACCAAAATCCTACACCCACCATCAACAACCAACCCATTTCCTTTCTCCTCAACCACCCCCGTTCTTTTATCCTCAACCACTACCTTTCCTTTATCCTTTTAACCAACTTTTTTAAGAACTTGCAAATATCATTGCAAGATCTCAACATGTACGGCCACCGCGAACAATAGAAGGCCCTTTTTTTCTTCTCCTCCACCACATCCTCCATCGGAAAATCCTCCTCCATTTTTTCTAACTTAATTACCTTCTCTAGAAACCCTAATTTCTCCTGTTCCTCCTCCTCATCATCGAGATCTATAATATCATGGTCACCCTCATATGATGAGTCATCCCCATCCATGAAATCTTCCACGATCCGACAATCGCTATCATCTTTGGTGTTTTCCGCAAATAATCGGGTGATAATTTCGCCTAGCTTCCCCCAAATGAAACGCCTCCATCTCCGCCATCTCGCTCCTCTAAAGCGTAGTCAAGAGCCTTCTTCGGCTCTGACCCAGATGATTTTCTCTGCACCTCCTAAGCCATAAAACTCAGCCGTGGCCACGGAGATCTCCGTTCAAACGAGTCACAAATGTCCTCGATACATGTGGTTTCCCATCATCATTAGTCTCCAACAACGCATCGCTCAAGGGACTCAATCGGGGATGAATTTATGGGCCATAATTCAAAAATTCGTGTTTTAGGTTGAAGAGGAGAGGAGAAGATCTCGGGTTCGGGACTTAATTTCTAGGGTTTCTGGGTTAGGAGGGATGAATAGGGAGGAGAGATGAGGAGAGAGAGTAAAAAGTTCGAGAGACGGGGGTTGGGTGATTTAATCAGGTGGATGATTTTAATCGGGGGTTGAAACTGAAAGTTGTTGAGGTTTAATGAATTTTGGTGGGAATCATTAAAGTGGGATAATGTGTTTTTACGAATGTCATTAGGTATGGCAATGTAGTTTTTAATTTTAAATTAAGGGTAATATGGTCATTTCACAAACCCAAAACTTACCAAATAAGGAAAGAAAAAAAAGTCAAGCATCTTATTTGAAACATCCCATTATAGAAAGTGTAGCATCTTATTTAATACGGGGGAAGTATTAATTATTCCCGATAATTAAATTTTAAAGGATATTTCGAAAATCACATTTTTATTCCTAAAGGTAGCCGATTTCGAATTTTAAAGGATAAATTTAGTCAAAATATCAAAAACTCAAGCTAGATCAACGTTGGTTTTGACGCAACATATTGTGTGCGGGCAACGCCGATGCCGTACACAAAAACGAAAAATGCAAAGCCGGGGCGCGAGACGCACAAGTCGTGCGCCTAGCGCCATAAGTCGGCGTCTAGCACATTGTTTTGCTTTATCTTTCCGAGTCGTTTTCGGTTTTTTTTGCCTAAAAATAGGTGTGCTTTGTTCGAACGCTTTAATATACCTTTTCCCTATGATTACAACACTTCATAATACACTTCAACACTTACAACACACGATAATATACATACATTCCATATCACATTCAAATACATTCAAACACATTATTAAACACTCAAACACATCAAACACTCCATTAATCTACCGGAAGAGGTATGCATAAAAGTATTTGTTCCAAGAGGGAATCCTAGAATTCCGTCCGTTTCAATTGGATTTGCATCAAGCTTCAAGATTGCTCATCCCGCAAACCGTTATACATGACCCAAACGACAGAGGTATAATTCCCCGAGAGTCATTTCCAATTTAATTCTTTTGTACTAACAATTTACTTGTCATAATGTAGATCTCAAAGGAATTAACGCTTCTTGTATATTCTAATCTATACTCTTCTCTTTTCTTTTTATATTTCCTATAAATATTATCCATATTCCTATGCATGTTGTATAATTTAATGCTTTCATCGCCTCAAATGCTTATTATTGTTAATCAAATACCTAAATAAATGTTCCAATGCTAAATTCAGTTAATTTGGACAATTGGATTAGGTTCCCAGTACTTTGATTGGATAATAACATGTCACCCAAAAATTAGTTTTTTATGTGTTTAATGAACCAACGTAGACTAATTATTAAATTGCATTAAAATATTATGTGGTTATTTAATTGCATGAATCTCGACATGAATCATTATTAAGTAGAGGCCATCAATGGGTTAATTTGAATCCCGATCTTATCCGTACGCTCACCCTCGAACTCAATCTTTGGTTCAATGACAAACTCGGAGTCACGATGGGGAAATCTACATTGGATAAGTCCCTAAGTTGTCCCTACGATTGCCCAATATCCAATTAAGTTTATGAGTCTTTCTTTAAAGACTTGTTGGCGACTTCTTCATTTAAAAACATATTTGCAAACTAAACATTTACAATGCGGTAGTCAAATACACGTTCATCCCGCGTAGGCCATGAAAAACACGCCTACAATTTGACGACTCCACCGAGGAGTATTTAAAAATCAATTTTTAATGAGCGGGTGAAACTCGAAAAATACGATTTATACTTGTTTTAGCTTTTAAATGACATTACGCTTTGTATATGCATGGCTATTTATCCGGCCACTATAAAAAACAATCGTCTCGCCTCATTAGCGCATGTTTAATGCCCGAGGCCACTCCCATGGGGTTTGCACTTTGTCCCTCCAAAAAGCTTCCCCGAGCGACAAATTGTTGGATCTTAGTCATAAGCATTACCTACCCAACCATGGCATTATTCTTGTTGAACCCTAGTTTTGATGATGACAAAGGAACAAAGATGCAAACTTAGTATTGGACTAACAAGTTGTTTAAGTGAATGAATTTCAAGGTATCAATGAAAGGAACAAAGAGAATACTAAGTCAAGGAAGAAATCAAGTTTGGATTTTGAAGACTAAGTGAAGATGTTTCATAATTTGGTACCGGAGCAAAGATTGGAGCAAGAAGACTAAAGCAAGGCTTTTTATTTCTAGTTCCATTGTTAAGGAACGAGTAAGAATGGTAAGAAACAATGCCAATTTAGAATGAGAATGAGCGTTTGTTCCTTTGTAAGGAAATCGTACGCACCGGCGCTTAACTAATAAGTTAAAGGAACTAACTATTAAAAGGAACTAGACTTAGGATGAAGCATTACAACGGTTTAATTATGTCTCGTTGAGTAATTTATGCCTAGATTATAGGTAACCGTTTTATTTAAGGAAAAATCTGATTTTAAGGAAAATTTTTTTTAAAGAAAAGATTTTATTTTTATAAAAGATAAATATCCTTTTCGAGTTATGGAAAATATTTTAAAAATAATATTTTTGGTAAAAGGATTTTATTTTGGTTTTAATAATTAAAATGCTTTTCAATTAAATCGGATTTTCGAAATAATGCTTTAAGTGGTTGCTAAAATTAAGGGAGCAAGAACTCAATTCTCCCCACGCTAACAAAGGATCATGGAGATCATGGGTTGATTGAGGAACGTGTTCCTCCTGAAGGAACATCATGGGATAATGATTTTACCACTAACACATGTTTTAATCCCACGTTCTAAGTTATTACCACTATAAATACTAATGTCTAATTAAGTTCCAATTAGTGTCGACCAAGTGAATTAGTGAGTTTAACTAAGTAAAGTGTCGGCCTTCATTCTCTCATAAAAGCCATTTGTTCTTTCGCCTTCCTACTCTAATTCCACCGAGTTTATTTCGATCAATTGTATTTTGGTTTTTGGGGTAAGGGGACTTTGAGTGAAGTTCCCAGTAAGAGAGAAGCTTTGAGTGAAGCGAGTTAAAGTGAGAAAACTTCAAGTGAAGTCGAGAGGAACAACCGTTAAGGGAACAATTGTTCAGAACATGAGTTTAGGGAACTCAAGGTGTGGCCCGTGAGTAGAATTAGGTCGTAACAAAGTTGTTCGGCCTAATTAGTGAAAGAGTCGATTTTAAATTCCCTAGTGGTCGAGGTTGTTTCTTCTTGTTGGGCCCAAGAAGTTTTTCCTCGTAAAAAATCCCCTGGTGTTCCTTTAGCTTGATTCTTTGTTCAAGTTTAAAATTCCGCAAAAGTTACGTTTATTTCTACACATACAATTCACCCCCCCTCGTATTGCTCCTAGTAAAATAACAATCGGTACGAGAGCGTAACTCACGAAGGATAGGAAACCCTATTGAGAAAAAGATCCAAGGAACAATGAATACCACCGAGAAACTCGAGGAAGGTTACTCTACGCAAAGGCCTCCCATGTTCAATGGAAAGTTTTATTCCTACCTAAGAACAGGATGGAGATATTCATCAAGGCCGAAAACTACCAGGTATGGAGAGTCATTGAGGTCGGTGATTTCGAGGTCACAACTACTAATGACAAAAATGAGGTAATTCCTAAACCCTTCTCTCGAATACGACAAAGCCGATTCCAAAAAGTGGAAGTAAATGCAATGGCCGTTAAACTCTTACATGGGACATGGACCCCATGAACACAATAGGATCATGGGATGTAAACCAGCAGGCGTATATGGGATTTACTAGAAGTAACCCATGAAGGAACTAATGAAGTCAAGAGATCTAAAATTGCTTTACTAATGAATCAATATGAACCGTTCTCCATGAAGACTAAGGAAAGCATACAAGAGATGTTTACTCGTTTTACTAACATTATTAATGAGTTAGCTTCTCTTGGTAAGTTTATTTCATCGTAAGAACAGTTCAAAAAGTTCTTAGGAGTCTTCCTAAGGATAGATGGATGGCTAAGGTCACCGCTTACAAGAAAAAAAAAGACTTCACTAAGTTCAACTCGGGAAAAATTACCATCGGATCACTTATGACTCATGAGCTTCACCTTGATACCGAGTATGGTGAAAGCTCTAAGTCAAAATCTATTGCCCTCAAAGCGGATGATGAAGATGACTCGACTCTAAGAAGAGGAAGCAAAGACTCATGGTTTGAAAATTTCGAAAGATGTATAAGAACATGAAGAATGGGAACTTCAAAGGTAAAAATAAAAGGTTTTCTAACAAAGCCGATTGTCATAAATGTGGTAGTACGTAACACTTCATCAAGGAATGTCCACTTTGGGAAAATGATAAGACCAAAGAAAGGAATAAGGAACGCTTACCGAAAGGAACAAGGAATCCAAAGCACCTTTCTCTAAAGCGAACGTTCGAAAGGCTATGATAGCAAACTGGGGAGATTCGTAGACCGAAGAGGAAGAAGAACAAAAACCGAAGAAACCGCAAATCTTTGCCTCATGGCAAACACCGACGAAAAAGAAGATGAAGAAAAAGTCGAGGTAAGCCAACATGGACTTGAATCGACTTAGATGGCAAAACTAGGCCTCGAAATTTATGATCTTCTTTATGATGCAATTCAATGTAGAGATGAACGTGAAAAACGTGAGCAAACCGAACAAGTCGTTAAAGTTTGTAAAGAACATATAGAATGACTTAAGAAAATGAGAACGGATGTTGAAACTAGGTTCTTTGATTTATTTGATAAAAATTTAAAAATCAAGGAATCATATGAGAGTGTGAAGAATGAAAATTATCTAATCAATTTAGAAATTTCACACTTAAAGGAATTTATCCTTGTTCTAAGTTCCTTTGATACTAGATCAACTCCTTTGAAAGGTTACAGATCCGAGATCGAAAATTTGAATAAAGAGAAAAATATTTTAAAGGAACAAATCTGTAATCTCAAGAAGGAACTGGTTGTTACAAGGAACAGAGGCAAAGTGATGGTCGTTCCTAAGTGGATTGAAAGACCACGCGACTAAAAGAAAAGAAGGCCTTGGTTTTGAAAACTACAAGAAGAGGAACAAGCCTAAGAAATATGTCGACCTACCTAGTGATAAAATATGCATGTACCGTGGGTAAGCTAGGTCATTACATAACTCAATGTCAACTAAGAACTGGAATGATCGGCAAAAATGTGAAATCGTGCAACATGAAATGGGTTGCCAAAACAAGTGCTAGTCAAGAACAGGAACCCACGAAACAAGGGGTTCCTACAACTAACAACTAGTTGATTTTCGCAGGTTGGAGTGAAGGGGGAACAACACTTGGTATCTTGATAGTGGTCGTTCTAAGCATATGACAGAGACAAATCTAAGTTTCTCTCACTCTTAACCTATGAAGGTGGAAGTGTGACTTTTGTTGACAATAAGAAAGGTAACATAGTTGTCATGGGTAAGGTTGGTAAGTCACCATCACATTCCATTGATAATATATTTTTAGTTGAAGGTTTAAAGCATAATCTGCTAAGTATTTCCCAATTCCGTGACAAGGGAAATGTTGTTAAATTTAATAGTGAAAAATGCTTGATCATTAACATTAACTCTAAGAGTGTCATCTTAGAAGGAACAAGGAAAGGTAACACATATATTGTGGATCTTGATCTTGTTCCTAAAAACAATTCGACATGCCTTAGTGTTATTGAAGGTGATCCACTCTTATGGCATAAGCGTCTAGGACATGCTAGCTTTTCATTACTTGACAAACTTCGATCAAAAGATCTTGTTTTGGGATTACCATCTATAAATTTTCATATTGATCAAGTTTAGGATGCATGTGCCAAAGGAAAGCATATTAGATCCTCTTTCAAATCTAAAACCTCGTTGTAAGCACCATAAAACCTTTAGAATTAATTCATATGGATTTGTGTGGCCCTATGAGAATTCAAAGTAGAAGTGGAAAGAGGTATGTGTTAGTTATTGTTGATGACTACTCTAGGTATACTGGGTTATTTTTCTCTCTAGTAAGGATGAGACTTATGATGAGTTCCTTGTCTTTGCTAAAAGAGTTCAAAATTTGAGTGGTCACAAATTAATGCATATTAGATCCGATCATGGTAAAATATTTGAAAATTATAAATTTGATGACTTAAGCGAAAACCATGGCCTAGATCATAATTTTTCTGCCCCTAGGACACCACAACAAAATGGGGTCGTAGAAAGGAAAAAATAGAACTTTGGAAGAAATGGCTAGGACCATGCTAATTGCTAGTGAACTTCCAAGAAACTTTTAGGCAGGGTCGTTAATACTACTTGTCACATAATAAATCGTGCCATGATGAGACCTATCATTAACAAAACTCCTTATGAGCTTTATTTTGGAAAGAAACCCAATATTACTCATTTCGAACATTTGGTTGCAAATGTTTTGTTCATAACAATGGGAAAGATAATCTTGGAAAATTTGATGCTAGGAGTGATGAAGCAATATTCTTAGGATATTCATCACATAGTAAGGCCTATAGAGTTTACAATAAAAGAACTATGTGTGTCAAGAAAGTGTCCACATATTCTTTGATGAATCCGACAACTTTAATCCAAGCAAACAAAGCCGATGACTTTGAGATTGGCTTGGTACGACCAAATGAGAAAGATGCAGATTCAATCGAGGAAGAAGAAATAAAAGAGGAAAGGAACGAAGGAGATGAAAACATTCATAACAATGATGTTCCCTGCTCCTCAAGATGGTGGAACTGTTCCTGTTCCTACTAAGAACGAGAATGTTGAAGGAACCGATTCAACAATTGCCGAAAAAGGAACAAGTGAACAAAGCTCCTCATCCTCTCATGAAACTCAAGAGGAGCAACATGTTCCTATAAGGGAGTTTCAACTAAAACCGTGGAGACATCAAAAATCACATCCAAAGGGAACTCATAATAAGTGACATATCCAAAGGTACGCAAACTAGATCTCGGCTTAAGGAATTTTTGTGCATTTCATGCGTTCTTATCAATAATAGAACCAAGAAATCATGAAGAAGCCCTAACCGATTCTCGAGTGGATCACCGCTATGCAAGCCGAATTAAATGAGTTCGAAAGAAACAAGGTATGGCATCTAGTTCGCTCTTCTAAACAACAAAAAGTGATCGGCTTAAAATGGGTGTTTAGAAATAAACTAGATGAGTATGGAAAATTGTAAGGAACAAAGCTTAACTTGTAGTAAAAGGTTATAATCAACAAGAAGGAATTAACTATGAAGAAACCTTTGCTCCCGTTGCTAGACTTGAAGCCATTAGAATACTAATTGCATTTGCCCGCTTATATGGGATTTAAACTATATCAAATGGATGTTAAGTGTGCTTTTCTAAATGGCTATTTAAATGAAGATGTATATGTTGAACAACCCCCGGATTTGAAAGCAATGATCTCCCAAACCATGTCTACAAGCTTCGACAAGACTCTTTATGGGTTAAAGCAAGCGCCTGTGTCATGGTATGAGAGATTATCAAAGTTCCTTTTAGAAAACAACTTTAAAAGAGGAAAAGTGGATAAAACTTTGTTTCTAAAATAGAAAGGAACCGACATACTACTTGTTCAAATATATGTCGATGACATTATTTTCTGAGCAACTAATGAATCATCAGGCAAAGAGTTCTCAAAACTTATGAGTAATGAATTTGAGATGAGTATGATGGGAGAGTTAAATTTCTTTCTCGGGTTACAAATTAAGCAAAATGAAAAAGGAATAATTATTCACCAACAAAAAATACATAAAGGAACCGCTAAAGAAATATGGCCTCGAAAATTCAAAGATAAATCACACTCCTATGGGAACCTCAACTAGATTAGATGAAGATTCCATAGGAACAAGTATTGATCAAACAAAATATAGAGGCATGATTGGTTCACTTTTGTATCTAATTGCTAGTCGTCCGTACATAGCTTTTAGTGTCGGTTTGTGTGCTAGATTTCAAGCTAATCCCAAGGAGTCTCATCTAACCGCCGTGAAGAGAATTCTTAGATATCTTAAAGGAATGTATATGATCTTGGACTTTTCTATCCAAGAAGTGATACATTTGAGTTAAGAGGATATGCCGATGCCGATTATGCCGGGGATCTTGTAAATAGGAAAAGTACCTCGTGTATGGTTCAATTTCTTAGTCATAGTTTAGTTTCTTGGAGTACCAAGAAACAAAACACAAGCTGCTTTATCCACCGCCGCGTAATATGTAGTCGCGGCCGCATGTTGTTCTCAAATGCTTTGGATAAAACAACAACTCGTGACTATGGAATAATCTTTAATTGTGTTCCTATTTATTGTGATAATACTAGTGCCATTAGTATTTCAAAAGATACAAGAGCATCATTCAAGAGTTAAGTATATACATATCGACATCACTTTTTAAAAGAAATTGTGGAAAAAGGTTTGATTAAACTTGAGTTTTGTCAAAGTGAAAATCGATTGCCGATATACTAACTAAGCCTCTACAAAGAGATAGATATGAAAAATTAAGGCTTGATTTAGGTTTAATAAAAACTTAAGTAATTGTTCCTATTCCAATCCCCCATGTCCGAATCGATTTGTCTTACTCTATGTGATATTAAGTGACCGTGATTAATTACCTAAGACCATTGCAAATTAAGATGCTAAAAACATGTACATGGATTCAAAGGAATAAAGCAACTCACAAATGTCACATAATACTCCCCTTATTGTTCCTAAGATAAAGAAACATGCATGATATGAAGAATGTCGACATTTAGCATAAGATGTTCCTATAGCACAAGTTCCTTGGAATTTATTTTCTTTCCATAAATTAAAAAATCTATAAAAATCAAAAAACCGAAAATCCTAAAAATATAGGAATCAGATTTAATCAAGTCATGATTCCCCTTTTATCTTTTCTTTCTTTTTATCTTTTATTTTGTAATTTTATCCTTTAATTTTCACGCGTGTAACTCTTCATTTACTGTTACATGCATCTTCTTCACACCTCTTCGCACGTCATAAAACCTCAAATTCTTTTCACCAAATAGCAAAAACCTCACTCAATTCACCTTTACAACAACAAAAAATCCCAAAACCTCTCAAATGGAAAACCCTCTTCTCCATCCAAAACCCTAGAAATCGAAAAATCTCAAGAAACAACAATGGCGGTAGAAGAGCAAAAATTGGAGTCACCTAGAGAAGTGTGAGAAGAAGAAAACTAATTGGGGAAGATGATGAAGAAGAATCCCCGAACAAGTTAAGGGGGAAGAAGAAGCTACACCTGCTCCTTCCAAAGGAACCGTTGCTTCTTCCTCCAAGAAACGAGTGGAAAGAAGTGATTCAAGGTATGTCTTAGGATTTTGTGTTGGATTTGGAGTGGGCCAAGAAAGTTAGGTTCAATGAATTAACCGACATACTAAAGGAACAAGGTATGGAATACTTATTTGAAACCGCTTTTAACAATGCCCTAGTTCCTTTAGCTATGGATGAATTTTGTGCAAACTTCATCAACACCGATGGAGTATGTACTACTGAAGTTAGGGGAAGAAAATAAAATTTTCCCAAGAAACTTTAGCAAAAATATGGGAAGTTCCTCGCAAAGGAACCGGATCCGTATTTTAAGAGGAAAGGAACCGTTGCCTTTCCCAATTTCTCCCAAGATGACATTGTTAATCTTTTGGGGGAACCGCCGCCAAAACAAAATAAATCACAATCTTCTTTCTCCCGTCCACAAAATTCGTTTAACCTTGTTCGGGAGAGCACTCATTCCTCGAACCGAAAAACAGAATGAGGGGGGTCTCTTGGATATGTGTTATATGTTTTGCCTCGACCACCACATTCAAATAAACTTCCTTCTCTCTTTATCCAACATCTAACTCATTGCATTGAAAATCATTGTGTTGTTGGTTATGGTGCATTGATCACCTCTCTTCTTTCTCACTTTAAAGTGAAGACTATCGGTCGGCATACCTTGGGAATAAAACAAGGTAATATTCTCAATGAAAAGACTTTGTATGGCTCGGACCTCTCTCGTCCAAGAGGGAGTGTTAACTCAAGGGAGGATTGCTCCTAGTTCCTCTCACAAGAGAAAACCGCCAAGGCTAGAAGAAGAGGAACCAAAGTGGAAGTCATACTAGAGGAATATGTTCCCGCCCTACAAACCAAAGGAACAAACCCAAGAGGCGCAAAACCGTTGCCAAAAAGCCTTCCCCTCCTGTTCTTAAGAGTGTTAGGACAAAGCACTAGCTAGGTTGAAAATTGCTAAAACTGTTCCTTCAAATAAGGACTCACCTTTTAGTCCTCTCCGATGCAGAGGAACAGGATCATAATTTACCTAAGGAACCTACTCCTCCATCTTCACCAAAAATACCAAGAACCCTCACCAACATTCCTTCCATCTCTCCCTCATCCTTCTCTGCTCCTTCCAAGCTATGAACAATCTGAAAGTCGAGATGAAAGAACCAAATCCTTTCTCCTCTACATCTACCGACCTTCCACCACAACCACCTTTTCTTCCTTCCATTTACACCACCACCTTACCTTCGTTTCTCTCCCAGAACAAGAGAGTCCTTCACAAGAAAACACCCCGGCTTCCCAACCTAAACCATCCTCTCGCCTCCGGGGTTCTAAGGGCAAGGAACAAGTTCCTTCTGGATGAGTTTGGTAGGTTAATGAAGTGTGTCTCCCTCGCTCAACATATGATTAAGTTTTACAATCATATTCACCGGACTTTAGATGCTAAAACCGATAAAATGATGGGTTTAATGAAAGTCCTCAAGATACCGTGATCGAACAACAAAAGAACATGGAGACGATGGCCCAAGCCATTAACAGCTTGAAGCAACAACTAGATGAGCAACATGGAGAGGTGATGAAGAAGTTGGATGAAGTGGTTGAGGAAGAAGTCATAGAGGAACACCATTCTCCTTCCCTTCCTAATGTCTAGTTCTTTGCTTTCTTAAAGGAACAAGAATTCTTAGCTTTTGTTTCTTTTCTTTTCTTCTTTTTCTTTTGTACTTTAATGGAACAAGTGCTATAAATAGATGACTTTTGCTATATTTGTCTTCGTTTGTGATTTGAGTGCATAATTTCTTACTTGGAATGGCTAGTATTATGTGATTGATGTTCGAGCAAGTCTAACCTTTGAAATTCCTAACTTAACCATTTTTGGTGCTTGTTAATGGTATCAAGGTCTTCAGGCATTACAGCCTTTCCCAAAATCACCAAGCGTTTGATCTTTTTGACGATGACAAAGGGGGAAAAGATAAAGAACCAAACTAAGTTGGAAAAATTGCAAAATTTGAAAAAACTAAAAAATATTAATTAATTAAATTATATAAATTATATATAAATTATTATTTTATCTTTTTCATTCTCTTATGTTATTTGTTGTATTCCTTAGTTTGTAATTTGTTGTCATCATCAAAAAGGGGGAAATTATTGAACCCTAGTTTTGATGATGACAAAGGAACAAAGATGCAAACTAAGTATTGGACTAACAAGTTGTTTAAGTGAATGAATTTCAAGGTATCAATGAAAGGAACAAAGAGAATACTAAGTCAAGGAAGAAATCAAGTTTAGATTTTGAAGACTAAGTGAAGATGTTTCATAATTTGGTACCGGAGCAAAGATTGAGCAAGAAGACTAAAGCAAGGCTTTTTGCTTTCTAGTTCCATTGTTAAGGAACGAGTAAGAATGGTAAGGAACAATGCCAATTTAGAATGAGAATGAGCATTTGTTCCTTTCAGAAGGAACAGACGCACCGGGCGCTTAACTAATAAGTTAAAGGAACTAACTATTAAAAGGAACTAGACTTAGGATGAAGCATTACAACCGCTTAATTATGTCTCGTTGAGTAATTTATGCCTAGATTCTAGGTAACCGTTTATTTAAGGAAAAATCCGATTTTAACGAAAATCTTTTTTAAAGAAAAGATTTTATTTTTTATAAAAGATAAATATCCTTTTCGGTTTTATGGAAAATATTTTAAAAATAATATTTTTGGTAAAAGGATTTTATTTTGGTTTTAATAATTAAAATGCTTTTTAATTAAATCGCATTTTCAAATAATGTTTAAGTGGTTGCTAAAATTAAGGGAGCAAAGAACTCAATTCTCTCCCCACGTTTAATGCTGATCATGGAGATCATGGGTTGATTGAGGAACGTGTTCCTCCTGGTAAGGAACATCATGGGATAATGATTTTACCACTAACACATGTTTTAATCCCACGTTCTAAGTTATTACCACTATAAATACTAATGTCTAATTAAGTTCCAATTTGTGTCCGAACAAGTGAATTAGTGAGTTTAACTAAGTAAAGTGTCGTGCCTTCATTCTCTCATAAAAGCCATTTGTTCTTCGCCTTCTTACTCTAATTCCATCGAGTTTATTTTGATCAATTGTATTTTGGTTTTTGGGGTAAGGGGACTTTGAGTGAAGTTCTCAGAAGAGAGAAGCTTTGAGTGAAGCGAGTTAAAGTGAGAAAACTTCAAGTGAAAGTTGAGAGGAACAACCGTTAAGGGAACAGCTTGTTCAGAACATGAGTTTAGGAACTCAAGGTGTGGCCCGTGAGTAGAATTAGGTCAGTAACAAAGTTGTTCGGCCTAATTAGTGAAAGAGTTGATTTTAAAATCCCTAGTGGTCGAGGTTGTTTCTTCTTGTTGGGCCCAAGAAGTTTTTCCTCGTAAAAAATCCTCAGGTTCCTTTTAGCTTGTTTCTTTGTTCAAGTTTAAAAATTCCGCAAAAGTTACGTTTATTTCTACACATACAATTCACCCCCCTCTTGTATTGTTCCAAGTAAAATAACAATTCTCTTGTTCCCGACTTGAGACTAGAGTGCGCCTTACACATGGCCACCGTTTAAGCAAAGGTACACGTGGGATCAATCTCTTAGTCATTGACCCTTTTAAGCCTTAACCTAAACCCGACCATAGTATCAAACATAGATCTTGAGTTTATGATGGAATTGCATACTATTCTTACCTATATGACATTATTGATTGCTTGTTTGTTTTGTTCAACATGCTTCCCTCAAGTTAGGCTAGAAGTCATCGAAAACGACCAACAAATCGACAAAATAAAAAATCCACTCAAGAAAATCGATGCGCCAAATGCACCAATCTTGCATCACACGCAAGCCTCGTGCGCTTGGTGCACCATATGACGTTGTTTTTTAAACCCGAATCCATACTCACTTTTTCCACGCGATTTAACACGTACTTTTCTTGGACTTTACACATATGTTCAATACAAAATCAACACTCAAAACTCTCCAAAACTCTCTAAAAAGTACATTCAAACTATTATTAGACACATAAGCAAAATTCTTCATCCCTCATACTCCTTTCAATCTTCATTTAAATTCCCTTTTTCAAGGCTAATGACTCGATTCCTCCAACGTTCGTACAAAGTGCACCTACGCAACAATGGTATAATTTTTGTTTTCAGCTATGATTTAATTCCTTTCATACTAACGATCTACTTTTCATGATGTAGGAATTAAATTCATAAACGAGTGTACATCTTGTATATTTTGTATAATCTTTCCTATTCTTTTTCTCATGCTTTGGATGCTTTATGCCTATTTTATGCCTTTAATTGCAATTTTATGATCACAAATATTTTTTATAGATCATTCGTGCAAATTAGTTAAACCACGCCTAATAAAATACACTAGTGGAATAAACTCCATGTGCTACTTGTCAAGTGCTCCGATTGACTAATCAACCCAAGCACATGTGAAAATTTTAATTTAAAAATTCACAAGTGCTTAGGTTGATTTGTCAACCTGAGCACTTAATATCTAGTGCTCCGCTGATTAATCAACCCAAGCACTTGTGAATAAGTGCTCCTGTTAGTCAACCCGAGCACTTGGTCTCTCTCATATAAATTTATCATGAAACCCTCGTCCGGCTCTCTCTCTCATAACAAGTCCGTTGTTCTCCCTCCCTCCCTCCCTCCCAAATCCACCGCCCTCGACCCGCGAACTCGACTCCTCCGTCCCTTGCTCCATCCCTCCGTCATCCGCTTCAATTGGTCTCAAGCCCTTTATTTTTGCCCTCCTTCTCTCGTCGTCTCCTTCGTTATCATCACCGTTGTTTTCATGGAAGCTCGACCCGACTTGATCCCCATTTCTAGGGTTCCCAGCTCAATTTTCACTCGCATTTTCCCCCATTCTTCCTTAAAACAAATAAGTGGCTCGAATTTGTTTTCTTTTTTTCGATTTCTCGATTTATGTTGTTTGAAAACTCGAACCTTAGAAATCGAATTAGGGCTTTTTGATTTTGCCTCTTTTGCTCGAATTTCTTGGATTGCTTGGGTTTGTTTTTGATGTTGGTGGTTAGCCAGTCCCGGGATTAATTTTTCGATAGTACATAGTATGTCATCCTATCTCCAAATTTCGTTTTTACACCGATTTGGTCGACATTTTAGGTCGGGCCTTCATCTAATATTTTGAGACCGTAATGTATCATGTATGTAATATGTTATTTTATAAGTAAATAAGGAGCTTTGCCCAATTTAGAACCATTCTATACATTCTTTTTTGTGATCATCAAGAAAAGTGGTAGTAAAACAAATAGTACATACAATCAATTAAGTAGTATATTGAAATTTAAAACATTACCGTGGTAATATACCTATAATGAGGCCTTATGGGCTTTTGTATATGTATAAATATACTTCCATTTGTAATATCTATGCTATTGTTTTTGCTTAGTATACCACCAAAATTGTTGAGAACAAATTGTGTTCAAAACAGTTTTGGTTTAGACATTTCACGTAAATAGGAGGGAAATGGAGAATTAGGAACCGATTTTGATGCTTATATGACACGCGTTCAAGTTTGTGGAATTGCAAGCCTGAAAATTTTGTAAACTGAATTATCTTTTTTTTGAAGTTATCTGAGAGCTTATACGTTGTATATTTGTATGCCTGTAATTTTCCTAAGCTTTATACTTTTGTCTGTTATTTGATTTTGATTGTTATCCTTGCGTGGGGCGATGCTATTCTACTCCTTCATCTCGTTATTCTACTTTTGTCTGTTATTTATTTTCTATTTTTTGTTAGACAAATAATACTATTCTTATGGTTTTGGAGTCCAGCTTGGGATTGAAGTTAAGCATTGTCAAGATTATGAATTATGGACCTCTTTGCTTCATTATTGCTAACTTGCTGAGGCTGGATATGCTGTTTCTAACCAAAAATTGTCCTTATAACTATACCTACGATGGGGCAGATGTGCAATGGATTTCATGGTTGTACTTATCTTTCCTCATAGTTTATCCTTTAGCTTTAAGCATTTAACTGACAACCGATCTAGGTACCTATTTTATCTTGTGATTTTAACAAAGTAATCACCAAGAATTAGATCTTATGTGTTAAAAAAACCTTTATATTTGTTTTAATATGCAATTAATGGAATTGTGTACATGTAATGGAAATATCTCACTAAATAAAGTAAAAAAATTCACCCTGAACTCTTTTTTTTGGTTTATTAGCTTTTCCAGAAAATTAATTGGTGACTCTTCTTCGAACCAAAACAAATTAAAAATTGTGTAGACTAAAACATGATTTTTATACACCTACATGCATTCTTGTAATCGAAGGTCTACTAGGGTTTCCATTTCCCACCAAGATTTGGGATTCGAATCTTAGTTAGATGACGGGGTAAGAAAATGGCTTATCCAATTGGGATTAGCATGATACACCCCTTTTTTCAAATCCATGAGGTCGAAAATCGCTGAGCCACCACTATTGAATCTAGGGTCGGGAATGAGCTAAGCCCCGCCCGTGAACAGCTTCGAGCCTGGCCTTTGAAAGCTCGGCCAGACTCCGGCCCGCTAAGGCTCGGCTCGAGTTCTAATCGGCTCAAGACCTAACGATACGAGCCACGAGCTAAGCTAAGCTCGGCTCAAAAGCTCGCGAATCCGCCGAGTTATTTTTTTCTTAGAAAAATATAAAAAATAGTATTATTATTCGTTAATAAAAAAAAGGCAAAACAATAAAAATATACCATATATTAAAATAGGGAAAAAATACAACCAAACGAGCATGAGCCTCGAGCCTCAAACGAGCCCGACCCTCGAGCCTCGAGCCTCAAACGAGCACGAGCCTCAAACGATCTCGAGCCGAGCCTCACATTCCAAGACACGAGCCCGAGCCGAGCTCCGTTGAGGCTCGACGAGCCTCGAGCTCGAGCCGAGCCTCGATTTTGAAACTCGAGCTCGAGCCGAGTGGTAGGCGTTTGCCGTGTACACCTAACCAAAGATAAATTTCTCCTACTCTCATGCACACTAAGCAAGTATAATGGAAGTAGGGATCGTATCCACAGGGAAACAGGGACGAGCTTAATATTTAGCGTGAATCAGTACTTAGATTAAGCTAAGGGCCGAGAAACCTAATAACAAGGGGGGTTTCAAAAGAGTTAATGAATAAACTACAACTAACTAGCATATAAATAAAATGAGAAATCAATATGGGAAGATCTTGAATCCGATTAACATCCACTTCAATTCATTATCGATCATTGAATCTCAACTCTAATTATTTCCATAATTATCTATTGTTGAGAATTAATCTTGTATTCTCCTTATTCTTAGTTGAATAGCACGATCGCCGTGACTATAAAACCCTAACTAAAGGATAACCTAGTCTCGATCGTCTAAGTTCAATCCAATAGCAAAGCAATAAACACAAAGAGAACCAATAGACCTCGGCTAATGTCATACATGCGATAAACATTCAACAGCTTGATTCAATTTCCTAAGAAATAACCAAGACGATCCGCATCTAAGTTCACTAGGGGAAAAAAAGGAAGGGTCAGGCCGGAAGGGCCGCGTTTTTTGAAAAATGCAGCTCTTCGTGTATGAAGGTCTCGCGGTTCTCGAAAACCGCAACCCTTTTAGTGAAGGGCCGGGTTACCTAGAAAACGCAGCCCTTCAAACTATATGAAGGGCTGCGGTTTTAAGGCTAACCGGTCCGATTAATGTAGGGCCGCGTTAGCCTGTAAACCGCAGCCCTTTCATACACGAAGGGTCAAGCGTTTTCTAGATAACCGCAGCCCCTTCCTATCCCGCCCATATCAACCTATAGTTTTCAGCGCAACACACAAAAGAGACACTCACTCGCAAATTTCCTCGTACACTCACCCCTCTCCCTCACACTCACTCGCACACTCACCCCTCTCCCTCACACTCACTCGCGACACTCACCCCTCTCCCTCACACTCACTCGCACCGCCCAAATGGCCATCACCGGAGCACCGACACATCACCGGAGCGCCGTCCCATCGCCGGGCACACTCATTGACGTTGCTCATTAACGCTGCCTCGAGCTCCTTCTTCTTCTCTTCTCTCAAATAAGATTGACGCCACCACCACCACCACTACCGCATTTGTTTGCAATTCCCTCTCACTCTCTCCCCTTTTTCATTTCTCTAATTAATTTGTTTTATTTAATTTCTCTTCTATATTGTGTTGTAAAATGTGATTGTAGGGGGTGGGGAGGGCTTGGGAGGTGGGTAGGGGTGGGGGTACCGGGCCGTGGATTGGGACGGCCGGGAGGCCAGGCACGGGGTGGGGGAGGCAGGGGACGCCTGGATGTGGGTGGGGATGGCCGGGGAGGCCGGGCATGGGGGGGGAGGGCAGGGATGCTGGGACAGGGGGTGGGGGAGGGTCGGGGAGGGTGACAGGGGAGGGGAGTGGGGCACAATGGGGGAGTGGTCAGCGCAGGGGGTGGGGCCGACAAGAGGGGGGAGGGCTTAGGTATAATGTAACCATGTAGATTTTTAGGCTTCCATCTCGTTGTTGGTTGAATTTCGGAAACGAAAATTAAAGGTCATTTTACGCCTACATGGCAACGAGGGAGCGCAGCCGGCGGCAGAAGGGCGTGGTGGTGGGACCGTGTTACAAATGTGGAGAGCGAGGTCACATGGCAATGGAATGCTCTCCACATTTGTAACACTTCTCACTATCTCCGCCGCTACCAATCATGGGCATTCCATTGCCATGCGACTCCGATTCTCGGTCATTTAAGGCCTATTTTAGTCTTTTCGCTCCCGAATCTACTTATCGAGTCATTTAACCCCAAATTCTTTTTGAACATGATTATATGAGGTATAATGTAACTATTGTGTAGAGTTTTAGGCTTGCATCTCGTTGTTGGTTGAATTTCGAAACGAAAATTAAAGTCATTTTTTACGCCTACATGGCAATGTAGGAGCGCAGCGGCAAAGAGGGGCGTGGTGGTGGACTGTGTTACAAATGTGGAGGAGTGAGGTCACATGGCAATGGAATGCTCTCCACATTTGTAACACTTCTCACTATCTCCGCCGCTACCACCGATGGGCATTCCATTGCCACGTGACCTCGATTCTCGTCATTTTAGGCCTATTTTAGCCTTTTCGCTCCGAATCGTACTTATCGAGTCATTTAACCCCAAATTCTTTTTGAACATGATTATATGAGGTGTAATGTAACTATTGTGTAGAGTTTTAGGCTTGCATTTGTTGTTGGTTGCATTTCGGGAACGTACAAGGTCATTTTAGGCCTAGTTTTGCCTTTCGCCCAAATCGTACTTATCGAGTCATTTAACCCCAAATTCTTTTTGAACATGATTATATGAGGTATAATGTAACTATTGTGTAGAGTTTTAGGCTTGCATTTGTTGTTGGTTGCATTTCGGGAACGAAAAGGCATTTTAGGCCTATTTTAGCCTTTCGCTCCGAATCGTACTTATCGAGTCATTTAACCCCAAATTCTTTTTTGAACATGATTATATAAGGTATAATGTAACTATTGTGTAGAGTTTTAGGCTTGCATTTGTTGTTGGTTGCATTTCGGGATCGAAAAGGCATTTTAGGCCTATTTTAGCCTTTTCGTTTCCAAATCGTACTTATCGAGTCATTTAACCCCAAATTCTTTTTGAACATGATTATATGAGGTATAATGTAACTATTGTGTAGAGTTTTAGGCTTGCATTTGTTGTTGGTTGCATTTCGGGGAACGAAAAGGTCATTTTAGGCCTAGTTTTGCCTTTTCGCTTCCAAATCGTACTTATCGAGTCATTTAACCCCAAATTCTTTTTGAACATGATTATATGAGGTATAATGTAACTATTGTGTAGAGTTTTAGGCTTGTGCATTTGTTGTTGGTTGCATTTCGGGAACGAAAAGGCATTTTAGGCCTATTTTAGCCTTTTCGCTTCCGAATCGTACTTATAGAGTCATTTAACCCCAAATTCTTTTGAACATGATTATATGAGGTATAATGTAACTATTGTGTAGAGTTTAAGCTTGCATTTGTTGTTGGTTGCATTTCGGGATCGAAAAGGCATTTTAGGCCTATTTTAGCCTTTTCGTTTCCAAATCGTACTTATCGAGTCATTTAACCCCAAATTCTTTTTGAACATGATTATATGAGGTATAATGTAACTATTGTGTAGAGTTTTAGGCCTGCATTTGTTGTTGGTTGTATTTCGGAACGAAAAGGTCATTTTAGGCCTCAGTTTGCCTTTTCGCTCCAAATCGTACTTATCGAGTCATTTAACCCCAAATTCTTTTTGAACATGATTATATGAGGTATAATGTAACTATGGTGTAGAGTTTTAGGCTTGCATTTGTTGTTGGTTGCATTGGGAACGAAAAGGCATTTTATGCCTATTTTAGCCTTTTCGCTCCCGAATCGTACTTATCGAGTCATTTAACCCCAAATTCTTTTGAACATGATTATATGAGGTATAATGTAACTATCGGTAGAGTTTTAGGCTTGCATTTGTTGTTGGTTGCATTTCGGGATCGAAAGGCATTTTAGGCCTATTTTAGCCTTTTCGTTTCCAAATCGTACTTATCGAGTCATTTAACCCCAAATTCTTTTTGAACATGATTATATGAGGTATAATGTAACTATTTTGTAGAGTTTTAGGCTCGCATTTGTTGTTGGTTGCATTTCGGGAACGAAAAGGTCATTTTAGGCCTAGTTTTGCCTTTTCGCTTCCAAATCGTACTTATCGAGTCATTTTACCCCAAATTCTTTTTGAACATGATTATATGAGGTATAATGTAACTATTGGGTAGAGTTTTTTAGGCTTGCATTTGTTGTTGGTTGCATTTCGGGAACGAAAAGGTCATTTTAGGTCAAATTTTGCCTTTTCGCGTCCAATTCGAACTTATCGAGTCATTTTATTTTATTTTTGTTGATCTAACTCCTAACTTATTAGTATGTAACTCAGTGCAAGAGGGGGTGCATGGGGAGGTCTGGGCAAGTGGGGGAGGGGGAGGGAGGGGGGGGCGAGGGAGTATGGCAGAATGGGGGAGTGGTCCGCGCGGGGGGCGAGGGCAACAAGCTGTGAGTGGGAAGGGAGGGGCAAAGAGCGGGAGGGAGGGTGTGTGGGGAGGGTGGAGGGGCAAGAGGGGGGGAGGGGAGGGTCGTGGGAGGGGGGGCATGTGGGCCTCGGGAGGGCCGGGCAAGATCGCCGAGTTCCTCCCAAGCCCCCGCGCACATGCCCCCCCACATCGCAGCGCCCCTCCCCTCCCCCACCGCCGCCCCCTCCCCTCTCCCCGCACACCCCTCCCCTCCCTCCCCGCACTGCCGCCCTCCCCACTGCAGCCCCCCACCCCTTCCCCCTCCCCCGCCGCCCCCTCCCCCCCACCGTTGCCCCTCCTCCCCTCCCTCAACCGCACACCCCTCCTCGCCGCTTCCTCCTCCGCACATCCCTCCCCTCGTCGCCCCCCCCTCCCCCATTCGTCGCCCGCACACGTAACCCTCCCACTGCTGCCCCCTCCCCTCCCCGCACACCCCTCCCCGCTGCCCCTCCCCACCGCCGCCCCCGCACACGTAACCCTCTCCGCCGCCCCTCCTCCCCACCGCCGGCCTCGCACACGTAACCCTCCTCGGCGCCCTCCCTCCCCCCACCGCCGGCCCTCGCACACAGACCCCCTCCCCACACCCCACCCCCTTAGTGGCAATGTTAATTTTAATTTTTGTTATATTAATGCATATATTTGTACAATTTTAGGGAGACCACGGAGGTGCATATGGATAATAAAGACAAGCGGTGCCGAACACACTACCGAGGGACGAGTCTTTCGATGCGAGAAAAGAACGGGTAAATTGTCTCGATCTCGCCGTGAAGAAATAAACGCACAAATGCCTAGGAAGTCATCATTTACGAAAAAGAGAAAAGGAAGGGGACCTACAAAGTCACTAGGAAACACCCAAATATGACTTTCGGAGTACGATAACACGGGTCAACCTCAGGGAAAGTGGCGTAAAAGTATGGCATGCAAGTCACATTTGCATGCATAAACTCTCCATTCTCGCACTCATGGAAAGAGGTGCCCGAGGGATCGGGGTGTCTATGGGAAGATACCATGGTAAGCTTCATGTACAAATAACGTTTAGTTTCTTAATTATTTAGTTAAATATATGTGTAATATTACTTATAGCATATAAATTACAACATTTGCGAAAACTAATTTGTGAACTGCGTTTTTGTAGAATCAATTCAATATCGAAGATGATGAAGCCAAGAAGAATGTATTTCTATCCGCGGTTGCCTGTGAGATTCGTAGATTTCAAGGCTAAGTTAATGTCTCGGTGGATCACTAAGCTGAGGAAAGTAGTAGGTACAAAGAAGAAGCACATCTACTGGGAGGAGAAACACAAGCCGATCCCGAGGCTTCACCGAAACATCATCCGGACCATCCAAATTACCATTTCAAATATGGAAAACTATCAAACCCGAAGAGTGGGAAGCATTTGTCGCCAAGAAAACAACCCCACAAGCTATTGTAAGAATATTTTATTAAGATTTAATACACTTATATCCAATATTATTGGATAACACCGTAGCTAACCTTTGTTTATAATTGTGTTTTTAGGCAAGTCGTGAGAAAAGAACGCGAGTGCAAAAAGCTAGGAAGTATTATCATCATTCGGGGTGCTCATCTGTACAACGAGGCAAGAGAAGTGGATGTTCACCATTACTCCCATAATAGTGGTCGACAACTGGAATGAGGACTAGCTCAACGACGACAATAGACAAACCGCAACCAGATAGAGTCCTCGATCGGTGGTGTTCGATGCATGGGGTTGATGCAAAGGGAAAAGAGTCTACGCTCGATCCTGGAACACACCGAGAGCCAACGCCATCGGAAGTACATAGATATGGATGGTTATATAAGGTATATATAATATAACTTTTGGGCCACGAGCATTTCTCTTATACTTATGATCGGGTTTCAAGAAGGAAAAAGAGTCAACCGGTGAGTTCACTCCTAAAGGACACATTGATGCATTGCACGAAAACTTTAGGAAAGGACCACAAAGGGACGCGCGAGGGGCGTAGGAGGTGTCCGCCTGGGCTTCGAGAAAGGTATATGGTGATCAATACACTACAAAGGTGACAAAAATCAAGTGTAAGTAGTGTGAAGACTGCAATACAAGAGATGTGGAGGCTATGAAATCCGCAAATCGGGAGGAGCTGGGGGATGAGATGACACATAACTTCAACGCCATTTTGGAGCAAATGGGCTTAACGACTTTTGTCGATTCAAGAAGGGTAGTGATATTACACCTAGCCGTCTCGATCCACCAGAAAACTCATGTGTCAAGGTAATCACTTAATCCCTTTGCTTTGTTAAACAACTATTGTTCTTAAATGCATGAAATTCTTACTATATATATGTTGTTTCATAGACTAACTATAAATAGAGTTTTTTTTACAGAAGAGACACCATGTGAACTATTAGCTCGAGGAGATGGTTGCGATAGTTTCATTCTCGTAGCTCATGGCCACGCACAACCCCTAGTGACCGAGTACGATTGCATAATCGCTAGTGGATGATAATCACTATGTGGTCACCCTCAATGAAATTGTGTCAAGCCTCAAGAATTACATCTTCCACGCCGGCTCAAGTTGGTCTACACCTATTAAATGATGCCCTCGGTAGTTATGTTCGTGGCCGCGTGCATTGGTGCGGTTTTCGATGAGGTACAATGATTAACATTCATATATATATATATATGCGTGTTTTCTTTTATAGCTCCTATGATAGTCAAGAATATCTTTTACTTTTAACCAATTACTAGGTTCGGGGAAGACCTAACTACTGACAGAAGCGGAAAGAAGGCATGTTCACCTTATAAGAAAGCAAGTTTACGTGATGAAGGTGAAACGAAATGGGTGAAGGGAAATGTTTCTAGGACAAAGAATCCACTTATTATCGATCCGTAGGTGGTGCTGAGCCTTACTATTCCATGCTTTTGGTTACATGAGTGCGCTTAGCGACTTATCCGATGAAAGTGCAATCGAGGTTCCTTGGGGAGCAACAATTCCACTACCTCGAGGACTCATCGACATTCATTTCTAAGGTTGACATTAAAGAATTCTTATGTGGTAGAGCTGAATGTTTCCATGATACAAACATTCATGAGGTAATACATAAGTATATAAATTAAATATACATATACATATGCCTTAAGTAGTTTTCAATTCCATAATAAGTAATAGTTTACTTTAATCAATATAATTTCTCAAGTTATTATACAATGAATTGCTTGCAACATCTAGTGCAATGTTTGGTTGGTTGTGTCCAAACATAATACGAGATGGCAATTGCTTACAAAACAAAGCCGAAGTGAAAGAGTACCTCGACATGAGTTTCAAAGCATCATCTCGTTTGATATCACTGCATCATTCTTGTTCCTTATATTGGAAAAGTACGTTTGTTAAACTCGCTTTACTTTTATTATTCGATACTTAAATTGACCTATTAATTGTTCTACGATTAATAATAACTATATTTTCTTGTCGTAGGGGCTCATTGGACACTCGCTGCGATATGTTTGTCACGTAACGAAGTCTACCACTTTGATTCTTTAAGCGTCGACAACCACCACTTAACTTTACTAATCAAATCATTGTTAAATAGGTAAACCTAATCAAAACTCAATATATGCGCACTTATTAATATTACACATTGTTCATCATCTTTAAATATATAAAAAGCTTAGTACATCTAATCTTATAATAATGTATCGATGTAGTGTGATGAAGCATATTAGTGCAACAGACTTGAGCATCAAAAGCTCCTCGTTTGGATATCAATGAGGTAACATGACTAATTTATTTGTCCTTATATAGAAACACTTTTAGCCACATACTACACATCGATCTAACATGAATGTCATTGGATGCATCCTTTCGTGAACATTTAGTGTCCGCAACAAGATTATGACTTGTACGTGGCTATTACGCACGAGGTACATGTTCGATATCATCAACCATTGCACTAACGCCGATGATCTTCAAAAGGTATGTAACTTATTAGTATATGTTAGTTTAGATTAGATCGATTGGTAATAGTATTAATTGGTTTAGAAACCAAAGTAGCACATTTATTACATTCGGGGAACGAAAATGTCATTTTTTAGGCCTATTTTTGACTTTTTACGCTTCCAAATCGTATTTATTGAGTCATTTAACCCCAAATTCATTTTTAACATGATAATATGAGGCATAATGTAACTATTGTGTAGATTTTTAGGTTCGTAATTTGTCAGAGGTTGAATTTGGGAACGAAAAGGGCATTTTAGGCCTATTTTTGCCTTTTCGTCCAATTCGTACTCTATCGCTTCATTTAACTCCATTTTCTTTTTCAATATGATAATATAAGGTATAATATAACTAGTGTGTAGAGTTTTAGGCTTGCATTTATTTTTGATTGAATTTCAGGGAAGGTATATGTCATTTTTAGAACTACTAACTACTGTGAATGATTGAATTCTTATATTATGTGTTTATTCCTTGGTTGTTTTGCAAGGTTTATATGAATAACACACCACGCTTCGAGGGCCTTCACCACGCATCTAATTACATGAAGTTCCTGGATAAGTTAGCGTCCCACATTCAGGATGATTGCTATGATACATCTACTAGTTTGTATCAATTCTATGTACACTTTTTACATTATTAAATATATACATATTTAAAGTTAATTATTACGCTCAAAAACTTGTCATATATTATTGCAATTTGATCGCTTTTATTGCAGTCGGGGGAGGTTCCGGGGTAGGCGGGGTCGCCACGCTGGGTCACTGGGTCGGCGTCATGGGCCGGCCAGGCCGGGTGGCCGGGCAAGCATGGGTGGAGGAGGTGGCGTAGGGTGGCCGGCGGGGGTGCAGGGGAGTCAAGGGGGTGTTCAGCCAGGGGGGCTAGGGCTGGGGCAGTGGGGGAGCACAGGGGCGGGCAAAAGGGTCAGCGGGTGCTGGGGTGGGCTAATGGGGGTCGGGGGTGAGAGTGCAGGGGGTGGGCAGGGGGTGGAGGGCGAGGGGCAGCGGGGAAGCAGGGGGCGGGGTGGCAGGGTGGGGGGCAGGGGGCAAGGGGTGCTGGGAGCGGGCAAAGGCCGGGGGGTGAGCAGGGTGGTTGGGCCGGGCAGGGGGTGGGCAGAGGTGGGGGTGTGGGGTGGCGTGGGTGCGCTGGGTCGGCTGGCGGGGGTGACGGGCAAGGGTGTGGCTTGGCCTCAGGGGGGGGCAGGAGTGGGCAGTGGGGCCGTGGCAGGGGGGGGGGGGTCAAACGGGCAGGGGGGGGGGTCAAGATTTAATTTATTTTTTAAAAAAAAAAATTTGAATGTGAAGTGGTCACGGTTTAAGCCTAAACCGCAAAATTTCCCCTTCATTTAAAAAAGGGTCACGGTTTAGGTTGAAAACCGGCAGCCCTTCATTTAAAGAAGGGCTACTTTACTTAAAACGCAGTTCTTGCTTAGAAGGGTCACGTTTTTACCTCGAGCCGCAGCTCTTCTGTGAAGGGTCACAGTAAAAAACCGCCACTCTTCTTATCTATTGAAGAGCCGCTTATGGAAAGGGCTCTTGGTCAAAAACGCAGCTCTTAGGGCTTTTCGACCAGCTCTTCCTTCTTATTTTTCCACTAGTGGTTACTCCCCTAGTTTGCTACAAGTAGATAAAAGAATAAAACAATCCGATTCTATTCTTAAATCAAGCATTAGATTAATTACACAATCCAACTAGTAACGCTCCTAGCATAATTATGCAAAAATCATAGAACATAATCATAGAAATTAAACCATAATCAAGGAAAATAGATAGAGAGGAAAGATCTCACAATAATGGTCAAGCTTCATGTAAATCTTCTAAGAAATCTACTCAAGCTACAATCCGATAAAGATAAACCAAATCCAACATTGAAATTTAATAAAACTAAACTAGAAAATGAAAAACTAAAAACTAGGAAATGAAAAAACAAAGAAAATGAAAACAAAGAGGAAAGAAGAACAAAAGATGAAAAGAGGAGGATGAAGAAGGAAAGACGAAGAGAGGAGTATCATCTCTCTCTCCTCAAGTTTGTCCGCTCCAATTCCTACATTTCGGCTCTCCTCTTCGTCTTCTCTCCTTCCCCAAAAATAGGTTTTTGGGAGGCTTTTAAACCCCGCACAAAACGCGGCCGCCGAACCGATTAAAGCGTCGCGAGTCGCGACATCGATCGCGAGTCGCGACACCGATCTCGAGTCGCGACACCGATCGCGAGTCGCGACGAGTTGATCGACTCTCCGCACACAATTTGCGAGCATTGGCATGACAAGCATAGTCGCTGGTCACACAAGGCTCGCGAGCCGCGAGGTGCGGTCGCGAGTCGCAACCTCCTTCGCGAGTCATGACTCGCGCCGGACAGCCCGTGCCGGCAGACACTGGCCGCAAGGTTGCCGTGCCTCGGTCGCTGTGCTCGCTTGGTGTGATGACACCGCTCTGGCTGACGTGAGCCGTGTGGGTGGTCGGCTACTCGCATGCTTGTGCTTAGAGCTTCCGATGATCACCATTATGCTACGATGCCAAATTTCCCAAGCTCTCCAAAGACAACTTCAATCAAACATCATTCAAATCCATTTCATCTTGAAAGCTTGGAATACATGACATTAACACTAATTATCTCGCAAAAACTCCGAACTTCCGCTAAGGATGATTTTATATGCAAACCTTAACACCACGTAACAAATCCCCTTAGCAATGTGCACCTAAATTACCATAAAAACATCGTATAACTTGAGCAATCAAACACCCCCCCACACTTGAACTTTATCAACCTCTAGTAATCTTAAAATGAGAAGTACCAATTAAATCATCACCCAAGCTATCGACACCAACCTACACTCTCCATCAACTACATCATCATCATCACATCTTAACAACATCCCCTCAAAACCTAAATGTAAGTGGACGTATGATTCCCCACACTTAGATTCGAGCTCACCTCTGAAAAATACAAAGACGCGACAACACAATAACTCAAAGAAACACCAACAAGTTTAACTGAAGAACACCAACAAGAATCAAAATGTCACCACGACACACTAAACTACCAAATCTCTCCCAAACTCAAAAAGATGACCTACTACTACTACAACTAACTTAGAATAGCAAGCCATGGGAATAAAGACAAAAAAGGATAAATTCCATGCTTACTCCCAAAAACAAACAATTAACCAAAAGAATGTGAAAGCCAAAACAAATCTTCACAAAATCAAGGATGGATTCCCAACCTTACCCGAAAACGCTTTCCACCTTATGACACCTACTCTTGCAAATGAGTTTTCAAAATACATAATTCTCTAATCTCTCATTTCCGCTTGTAGCCTTTCTAGTTTTCATCCTAGCTTCTGAATTTTTTTTCATCTCACCATCTTACCCGCTCAACTAGCTCTTTTTAGCATAGGTCGCCCTTCTGTTTTCGATCTATCCGAGCCCCCACCTTGCCCGAGTCGCCCGCCCATGGGGTTTTCAACTCAGCAGATTCATTTCATCACTTTTTTTCAAATTGAAAGTAATAAATACAACATAGATACAATGAGAATACCCCTCCCCTTACTTAAACTACACATCGGTCCTCAATGCGATGACAATTAAGAAAAGTAAACTCGAAATGGGAGGAGAAAATCGAAATCCTGCAAATCGAAGATCGAATGCTCAAAACTCATGACAAACACCACAAACTCAAATTTTTAACAACACCAACTCAAATCTCATAAATCAACTCACAACCTCTCCTCGAATCACTCAAACAAATGACAAATCTAAATTTTTAAATTTTTGAGATCCGGAATCTAGCTTAAGAGATCGAAAAGATTCATTAACAATCTCAACCCTCTAGTTGTACCAACTCCTAGCTATCGAACTCCTCCCAACGGGTTTTCTTTTTGTGGACTCTTCCTGTCTCCAAGTGGATTAAGATTGTCAGGATCTTTTTAGTGGGAGCAGTGGTGAAAGAAAATTTGTTGTGGTGGGGAAATTCAAGAAATAAAGGAAAGAAAGAAAAGTAAGAGGGGTCTCTGGGCCTCCTCCCGAGAAGGCTCGTTGTTTAAAGTCGTTAGCTCGACTTAGGACCTTAGGCTCAATCACGGACTCGGTGCTATGCGCAACAATGGTGGTTCCATGTCAATCTCCACTTCAATTCCGCAAACCGATTGAGAAGAACTTGCAATGCATCGTTAGTGCTATGAGTGTCAACCAAAACAAAGAGCACAAGCAATACCATCCAAAAATCACGCTAAATACAAAATAAGTAACACCGTGCTTCCCCAAGAACCACGCGCAAAATTCGTAGGCGTTATGGTACACCTAACCAAAGATAAATTTCTCCTACTCATGCACATTAAGCAAGTATAATGGAAGTAGGGACCGTATCCACAGCAAACGGGACTAGCTTAATATTTAGCGTGGGAATCGCACTTTCAGATTAAGCTAAGGGCCGAGAAACCTAATAACAAGGGGGGTTTCAAAAGAGTTAATGAATAAACTACAACTAACTAGCATATAAATAAAATGAGAAATCAATATGGGAAGATCTCAACTCCATTAACATCCACTTCAATTCATTATCGATCATTGAATCTCAACTCTAATTATTTCCATAATTATCTATTGTGAGAATTAATCTCGTATTCTCCTTATTCTTGGCTAAAGACGATCGCGTGATTATAAAACCCTAACTAAAGGATAAATCTAGTCCGATCGCCGTCTAAGTTCTATCCAATAGCAAAGAATAAACATGGAGAACCAATAGACCCGTTTAATGTCATACACGCGATAAACATTCAACGGATTCAATTTCTAAGAAATAACCAAGACGCATTCCGCATCTAAGTTACTCCCTAGTTTCCACAAGTAGATAAAAGAATAAACAATCCGATTCTATTCTAAATCTAGCATTAGATTAATTACACAATCAAACTAGTAACGTTCCTAGATAATCATGCAAAAATCATAGGAACATAATCATAGAAATTAAAAACCATAATCAAGGAAAATAGGTGGGAGGAAAGATCTCACAATAACGGCCAAGCTTCATGTAAATATTCTTCAAGAATGAACAAGCTACAATCCGATGAAGATAAACCAAATCCAACATTAAAATCCCTAATAAAAACTAAACGAAAATGAAAACTAAAACTAGAAATGAAAAACAAAGAAATGAAAA